>JAPQRP010000029.1:27931706-27942480 GCA_037367295.1 Apogon hyalosoma | reverse complement strand
ATACAGGTACTGACAGTAGATCGCATCCATCTGTTTACACTGGGTTTAAATACAGGTACTGACAGTAGATCGCATCCTTACTTTGCATTGTTTTAAATGCGCTTTAGCGCTAAACTTGACCTTGACATTCCTCCAGTAGTTTGATGTTTATGTCATCTGAACACCAGGGGTCACTAAAGCCCTTTTCAGTACCAGAGCTTTATAAACGCTGTTCTCTCCATCCCCTCCTCCTTTTGTAGATGCTGTTGGAAAAGCTGAATGGGACGGTGCCGTGTCTGCTGGACACCACCACCATCCCACCAGAGGAACTCTCCATGAAGCCGTCACGTTCCGGGGCTGACTCTGGGATCTGCGAGGGTCCCGGGGCCGGAGGAGTTCGCCACTCTAACGGAGACCCCTCCTCCACATCGGGAGGACACCCCTACAACCGCACATTCTCCCCACATTTCCACGCGTTTGTGGAGCTGTGTCTGCAGAGGGATCCAGAGAAGAGGTGAGGCTCGGATTAGGCTACGTTCACACAGCAGGTCTTAATGCACAATTCGGATTTTTTGGTGACTTTTTTTGTGACTTCTATCAGTTTTGAGTGTGAACTGAATGTGACACTGAAGACACCCGCATGCGCAAAAGAGGTCCTGATGTAATATGCGACCATGCAGACACACACTGTGTTTACAGAAGGAAATATGTTTTTCCCTCCGCTCCTCCTCCTTGAACACAGAATTGTGACGTTTGTTGCATTTGAATTATGTAAAAGTTGGATAAATGCGACCTGGCCGTTCAGACTGAAGTCACATTGTAAAATATCAGATACATATCAGATTTAGGACCACATATGAAAGTGGTCTGGGTTGGATTTGAAAAAATTGGACTAGTGCTGTTCAAACTGTCTTTAACAGATTGGATACGGATCACATAAGGGCCAAAAAAATCGGATTTGGGCCACATTTGGCTGCAGTCTGAATGGAGCCTTTGAATAGGAGACGCAGTAGAAAAAGGGACTGAAGACATTTCTGTTTAGACAGGCTTTTTATGATGTTTTGTTTTACATTGAGTATTTTATTTTTAATGTCATATTGTATTTCTTTCTCTCCGTAGCACTTTGAGATTCTGTTGAATAAAAAGTGGTTTATAAATGCAATTAATAAAAAAAAAAAAAAAAAAAAAAAATATTATTATTATTATAGTACAGCACACTTAAGGTTTTCCCTTTGTTTCCCCTCAGGCCGTCGGCCTCCACTCTAATAGGACATCCCTTCTTAAAGCAGGTGAGTACGACACCCCAGTAACATCAGTGTCATCACTAGGATTCTGTCTGATTACAGTGGGTCACGTACTTTCTTAAATACATAACCTGGAGTGACAGTGAGCCTGTTTACATGACAAAAGAGGTGGAAGAACAGAAAAAGACAAAGACAGGAAGTGAAGTTTGACAGGTTTGGACTAAATAAGGCACTAGAATGGACATCAGTAAGAGATTTAGGATGTTGAACATCAACTGTGAACTGGAACAAACTGAACAACAACAAGGATTTGAATTTAGGCCCAGTAGGTTTAGTTTTGGGTTCTTTTTTTCTAATTCAGTCCAACTGTTTTTTGACACTTGGTTGAACTCCAAAAAGCAGTTACATGGACAAAACTCAGTAAAAACACAGTAAAAAAAAAAATTAAGGAATATCACCACAACACTGCAAACAACAGTAAAAACAAAAAACGGTGGAAAAGAAACGGAAACAAACTGAACTGTCTATTTTTATAGTGAGTCTGTCTCACTCTGTGTTTTACCCCCATTCCACAGGTGGTGGGGGGTGCACTGAGCATGCTCAGATGTCTATGAAAGAACAAAGGTCTATTCTATCAGCACAATTTGAAATTTTTCCTATTGAGTAAATGGTTGTATTTTTATGAATATTTAAAATAAATTCAGACTGCTCACCAGTGACATGTCAGGGGTTAAAGGGTTAACTGTGAAAATACCAGTGAAGGCATAAACTAATAAGAAGGTTATGTTTAACATCAGTGCTTCTTTCTCATCTCTCTCAGATCAAACGGCGGCCGTCAGAAGCGCTGCCCGAGCTGCTGCGACCCGTTTCCCCTATCACCAGTTTCGAGGGCTCCCAGCCTCAGGACTCGCCCTCTGGACTGGCCAGTCTGGAGTCGGGTCTGAGCCACCTGGAAGTGGACGACTGGGACTTCTGACAGTGGAGGACACTCAGAGGATTCTAACGACTTTCTAAACCAGCGGTGTCAAAGTCATGTTAGTTCAGGTTCCATTCAGCCCAATATGATCTGAAGTGGGTCAGAACCAGTAAAATAATAACACAATGATACAGAAATAATGTCACATCCAAACGTTGTTCTATGCTTTAGAGTAAAAAAGTAAAATTACACAGTGAAAATGTTTACATCTACAAATTACCCTTTAAAAATGTGAACGACACGAACAACTATGAACAGATTGAAATGTCTTAAGAACAATAAGTGGATTTAGGACAATATTATGTCTCAGTTTATCATGTCCACATTGAGAGATTTGAAAAATTAATACAATTAACTGGAAATAAATAAATGAAAAAAAAAGCAAACATGAACAAAATCAAGAACAACAACACAAAACATGCACAAACATAAACAAAATGATGTTCAAATTGCATTAATTTCTCTAAATATTTCATGTTGATATTTGTTCAGGTTATTCACATTTTTTGTGTGAAAGGATAGTCTGTAAATGTGAATATTTTCATGTAATTTTACTTTTTACACTAAAACAAAGAGGAAAATTTGTAGTTTTCATTATTTATAGGTTATTCTGTTTGTATTTTCCTGGTCTGATCCACTTTAGATCCTACTGGTCTGAATGTGGAACCTCAACTAAAATGATTAATATCTTCAGTGTAGTTTTTGTATTTCACAAATTTATCCCAGGGGCTGGTTTTGGTCCACGAGCCGTATGTTTGACACCTGCGTTCGAAACCGACGAGACATGTTTTTGTAACGATCGTGTTGTAAATAATAGAAACGTGGGACTCGAAGGCGTCGCTGTTCTCTGCCTCTTCACGTCTCCTGCACGCTTCGTTCTTTATGCACAGACTCTTGCACTGATGGCCTCTAACACACACACACACACACACACACACACACACACCTGTTTACAGATTGTACTCACACTAGCCCCCTGAAGCCAAACCGGCAGGACTTTTTTTTTTTTTTTTTTTTGGGGGGGGGGTCTGGATCAGTGGGACGCTGCTACTAAACATTCAGAGGGGACGGTCTACCTCCAGTCTGAACGTGTACCGGGTCGGACCTCCAAAACGGGAACATGGTCTTTACAGCCGACGCCCAGAACCACGTGGAAACTTACAAATCATCACTGTCGGGCGGAAACCTCGTATGTCCAAAATGGTTATTTTACAGGAAACTGGAAAAATGATGTATATTTTAAACCAGTGGTTCTGAACTGGTCTGGGTTCAGGACCCACTATGACCCCTCAATGATGAGACCAGACCCACACTGATAAAAGATAAACTTCACAAATGTATTTGATATAAAGATGGAGTGTTTTGAACCTGAGATAAAACAGAATATCACAGTATGAAACCACAGAAGACAAGTTTAATTAATGATAAGCCAAACTGACCTGCAGGTGGCGACGATAAATATGGAAATATTCCCCTTAAAACGAAATTAGGTCCATTTGCAGAGGCTGACCGATATGGCTTTTTCTAAGGCCGAGGCCGATTTTTCAAAATTTGGTCAGCTGATGACTGATATCTACAGCCGATTTTTGAGGACGATATTGAAGTCTGATTTTTTTTTTTTTTTTTCAAAGCATATTGACTGTAAAATACAATTGAAACACTCAGATAATTAAGATTTTTATGCACCAATATAAATGAAATTATTAATACATGTACACACGGTGCTCTTTTAACATTTATTGAACTTCAAGTGCTGCCCACACAGGTGCCTGATCAAATATCACATTTTTACTACTGATCAAAAAATTAAGACGATGGTTGATATTGGTCTGCCTCTATCCATTTGAACCAAAACTAAAATATGAACTCAGTTAAAAATGAAAAGTCTATTCAGTCACTTATTCAAGCATTAAACCCACTCAGGTTTTTGTCCAGTGGATGTAATACCAAATCTGATGGAATCGTCATCATACCTGAGTTTCTCCATGATAGAAATAGAAACTTTTGGGTCTTCTTTTATGCTGGTGTTAATTATCATTACAGCGCAGTACCGCCCCCCTACTGTTGGGGTGTGAACGGACGGCGCTCGGCTCCAGAAACAGGATTGGTTTATTAACATAATTATTCACCCAGACATCTGCGATCCACTGAAAGCAGGCTTGAGACCCACTTTTGGGTCACGACCCCCCAGTTGAGAACAGCTGATGTAAATAAATAAATGAATGGAGCTCAGAGAGGCCGTTTTCAACACTTTTCATTGGTTAAATATTTCTAAAACCATCAAACCAATGTGAAGACTGATCAATAGAACCGTTTTATGACAAAAAAAAAGACCAAAAATGGACTTGCGAGGTTTCCACCCAACAGAAACGTGTCTAGAGGGAAAACTCAACCAACAGCATGTGCACACGTCGTTTCGTTAACTCCATCTCATGCTTTATGCGTCTCTTCTGTTGCACTGACGTTAATCGAAGGCGTTCAGCTTTACCTTCAGAGCTTAGAAGGACGCGTTTCCTCTGAGACTCTGAGCCTGATGTTACTTTAATCAAACACATGAATGTTACATTGGTGCTTGTTTTGTCTGGTTGCATGTATCTGAAAGTGAGGACGAAGAAATGTGTGTTTACATATCGTAAGCCTCATTAGCATAATCACCTAACTCCTACACAAATGGACAAAAGTCTGTGGACACGTTGAATTCAGGTGTTTCTTTTCTAACGGGTCTGGGCTAAAAACAATAATGACTAATGTCAGAATATAGTTTTATATTGGGCTAAACATCATTGCATTGGTTATTTTGGTTTAAATGATGTTTCAAAATGCCACAAAGATGGTTTGACTTAATTTCTCTCAACATTGACTTTTTTTTTATCCATGAGTATGATTTGAAATGTTCTTCCTCTATAGTTCTCAAATATTTTTCCTGCTCTGACTGCAAATAATTTTCTACAACTAAACATTTACTTTTTTTTTTTTTTTTGTGTGTATTTTGCTCATTATGATGCCCTTTTCTTCATTTTAAGGCTTTTTTTTTATGCTTATTATTTTTTATGCTTTTTTTGTTCTTGATGCCCATATTGTTCATTTTTATTCATTTTGTTGCTTTTTCTGTTCATTTTACTGATTTTTTTTTTTTTTTTTTACTAACCATCTACTTTCTTCACATCTCACTTTGAAAGAAAAATCGCCATTTAAATTTTAAGGAAATATTGATGTTTATAAACTATATGGACACAAATATTGGGATACGTCTACAGCTGTAACATGTCCTGTTCATGCAGATGAAAAATATTTTAGAAATTTAAAGGTAGAACATTTAAAATCATAGTCATGGATTTAAAAAAAAAAATCAATGTCAAGAGAAATTCAGTCACAACCCTCTCTGATTTTGGAACAAATTAAACCAAACTAACAAAATGCAACAGTATTTATAAAACTATATTGTGACATTAGTTATTATTGTTTTTATCCCAGACCCGTTAGAAAAAAACACCTGAATTCAACGTGTCCACAGACTTTTGTCCATTTGTGTATGAGTTAGCCAATTATGATATAAGGCTAATGATCTGTTATATGACTTTTATGTAATAAATACTGTTCACTTACACGTTTGGACTCTTTCATATCACACAGAGACAGTTGACGGTCTAAAAAAATGTTTTATTCAAAGTTTACACAGACAAACACAAACAGAGCGTTGAGGACCTCCAGGCGTCGCTAATCTTCCTCATCTGACGGCGGTTGGTCGGTTAAAGCTTTGTGTTTTTCCATCTTTGCCATCAGTTCTAGAATATAATCCACAATTTGTCATTGTAAAGTCGGATTTATCACATTAAATTGTTCCCAGTAAGTGATGCTCTTTGCTAACCTTTAGCTGGGTTGAAGACTCCGTTGGTTTGAGTATTGCAGACGTAGCAGCGCTTGGATTTGCGGTAATGTTGAAGAGCACAGGCTTCACAGAAATAATGTCTGCATCTACAACACAGTAAAACACACCAGGTTAAAGACGCTGCAGAAGGTGTGAAAGAGCACAGAAGAAAACATCCAGACATGAGGGCGTACTTAGTGATGATGGGATTCTTGAAGGATTCTCTGCAGATGAAGCATTTAAAAGGCATGTCCTCGTCATCACTGCTCACCTCGTAGTTCTCATCATCTGTAGGAAAACGCACAATACATTAATAAAGGCCGTACACATGCAATTAGACGATATATGTATGTTCAGGAAGTTTAGGCTCAGGTTAAAAATCAAGCTTTTATCCTCAAACTACAAACAATACTCCACAATGAAAACAAAGCAAATTATTGAGTAAATACAGGAATGGGTTCAGAAAAGCATGAAAAAAGTTAAATAACATAAAGACCTATAAATAATGTCAACTCCCAACTTTTATCTATGTTTTATTGTGAGAAAAAAGTAACATTTATTACATAATGAAAATGTTTACATTGACAAACTATCCTTTAAAAAAATGTGAACAATGAAAAAATGAAATTTATCCAGAAAAATAAGTGCAATTTGAACAATATTCTGCCTCCGTTTATCATTTACACATGTTCATTTTAACTTACAGATCAAATATCAGCATTAAAAAAAAAAAAAGATATCAGCTGGCTGATACATTGGTCTACCTCTATAAATGTTAAAAATGTAAAAAAAAAAAAAATTATTAATTTAGAAAATCCTTTTATGAACCAAAAATATAATACATTCATACAATGATTATTTTTTCACATGACAAAAGTGGCATAAAAACGCATTGATTTTAACAGGTCATTTTTGACCCAGTTACAGAAGAGTGGAGGGTCCAGACACTCATGGATCTAAGGGTTAAAACCGTCTAAAACATAACATGTAGAATAAACTCTCAAACTCACCATTGGCTCCGTATCTGCCTTCGTCCAGTTCCCTCTCGATTTGCCAGCCGTGTTTATAATCCGACCGGTCATGGAGGAATTTACAGCTGTCTAACAAAACAAAACAGAAACACAGTAGAAGGTTCAGATTAAGAACAAACACCTTCCATTTAGATCCTTAGACTGTCACTTGTCCGCACCTCCGAAGCCGCAGAAGCCCGTCTCCTTATAGTCTTTGCAGATGTCTGGTTGGTAGTCCCACCTCACTGTGGCCCTCAGATGTTCAGGGGCCCGGATCGGACCCTTCCTGGAAAAACAAACACATGCAGGTATTAAATAATGACCCTAAGCGATGAAAAACCCGATGAACACGTCACCTCATGACTCACCGGACCATCCCAGAGGAGGCGTTCCCCATGGTGGTGTCTTTGGGTTTGATGAACTTCTGATAGTTGTTGATGCCGCGGTAGATCTTATCGTCCTCTTTACCCGTCAGCTCCTGTTGGAGAAGAAAATAAAATGGTTCCAGTGTCGCTGTTTGTCAGCATCCTGTTCTATCAATAATCGATCCCCAGTTGAAGAACCAGAGGGAACTGTAACCAAAGTGATGCTACATACAGTAAATACCTGTTTACAGATATTTACTCTCAGATGAGTCTGTCTTTGTCTGATCTTTTACATGTTTTATTTGCTGGTAAAATATTACTTCCATTCAACATCGAGCATGTGTTTCTGTACATTTCATTTCTCCTTTTATTGAAAAGTTCAGAACAACAAACCAAACACTGGCTCTATCCCATATTTTGCTGCTACTGTAGATGAGTATGAGGGAGTATTCAGCCATTTACAGTCTGTAAATTCACCACTAGGTGTCACTAAATTTGACAAATTGTACCTTTAAAAATATTCTCTACACCTGAAGGAAAATGCAAAAAAGCATTTTAACTTTCAAATGAGACTGTTTTTGTTTGATACCGAACAAGTTTTATTCACTTAACATGTAGAGCTGGTTGAAACCAGATTCTCGATGATGTCAGTGTATCAACTGCCTCTATATATGTGCCAAGTTTGAAATAAATTAAAACAAAATTCATGTTTTAATCGACATGTGAAATTTCGTCCATTATAAGTAAATGGGAGACGAAAAAAGATCTTAAAGATTCAGAAAAAATTTGAACTTTGACCTACTTTTCCCAAAATGTAATTAGATCTATTCTGGGTCGCTGGCAAACTATAAACCAAATTTGGTATGAATTCAACCAATAGACTTGCTGCTAGAGTGTTAAACAAACCAAAAAACTGAACCAAAAACAGTACCCCTTGCCTCCCTTTTGGGGGGGGGTTGTAATAATTCCGCAGTCCTAAACGTCGTCTACTTTCCTACCTCTTGGATTTTCTGACTCCTCTCGAATATGGCCTGAGCGTCCTTGTCTCTCTCGGTGTCGAGCTCATACGTAGCCGTGGCGCCCATGTCCTCTGGTCCTTCAGGTTTCTGTTCAAGAGTTAAAAAACACGCAGTGGTGATGCATTTTCTACATATTTTAAAGCTGTGAAGGTAGGGCTTCTCCTCAGCAAAATGCAGCGTTAAAAAGTCTGAACTCACTGCAGAGCGGGTGGACCTGTAGGCCACGGTGACCTTCTTGTCTTCTTTATCGTCCTCACTGTCGCTTGAAGACACAGCATCTTTCTCCACCTTCTTTGTCTGGACAGATGTGACAGAGACACAATGTTTATCTGATGGTTTAGCTTAAGGTACATGCTACACCATTAAGTCCTTTTAGTTTATTACCCTTTGAATCATGGGGTTGATTCTGGAGTCTTTCTTCTGTTTTCTGACCACAGAGCTCTGGTCTTCATCGCTGTTTCCATCTGAAAAGACAAAAGGTGACAAGACATTATTTACTGTCTGGACAAGTATTATCTAAAATCTATGAAAACATATGTCCAGCATTTTAAGATAAGATAAAATAAGATAAGATAAGACTATTGATCCAGCTATGGGGATATTTTTTAGTTGACAGCAGCAAATAAAAAACCAAACACACACAAAAAAACCCACAAAAATAAGGTGCAGGAAAGACAACGCAGAAAATATACATTGTACAAATAAGTATAATAAAATACATTTCATTTTGTTGTTACTTGGGAAAATCTAAGTTTGAAAGACAGACACAAGGGCAACAATCAGGAATTAAATAGGTATAATGCAAAAACCAACTGTGTGTATGCAAGTCCTCCATTATTATGGGAACGTTAGAGGTGATGGAGGCATTTTATGGGAAATATTTAGTGTAATGAGACAGAAAATCTAGTTATGAAAAGATCAGATATTATTCTGACAAATCAATCAGAAAGGATGTCAATTACTTTGTATACTATTTACAAATATCACTACTATTACTACTACTACTACTAATAAGAAGAAGACTTTGAAAAAAATTCTAATTCTATACTTATACAAATATTTCTATAAATCAAATGTCTTATTTTTCTCTTTATACTATATTATTTTTTATATGCAGTCTTTTTCTCTGCACTTGTTGGTGCTGTTAACTGAAATTTCCCCACGGAGGGATAAACAGTCATATTTTATCTTAAAATACACTACGTTACTGACATCTATGGTAACACTTAATAGGAAAACACATAACTTTAATTTTTGAGGAGACGCAAACTGAAAAAGTGTAATTAAGTATAAATAAATTAAAAACAATATGCAAAATATCAGAAAGCTGTCAATTCCAAGGGTATTTGAACGTAGCACAAGGAGAAGCGATTACAACGACGGAGAAAAAAAAAGTCACCACCTGCCTTTAGTTTATTATTGATTTAATTTTCCGTTAATGTTGAATTTGGCTCACGGGTTGTTTCTCCTCAAGTAAATGACTTCGTAAATGACCCAGACACGAACTGGAGAACAGCCACGGACGCAGCCAGACAGGCTGTTTGGTTCCGGACCGATGCCAAAACGCGTCCCGTGAAGAAAACACGCGTGACAATGAAGTAAAAAGGGTAAGAAACTCTGTTTTTACCTTTGTCACTGTCGCTTGTTTTTCTCTTCCGTCCAGAGAATTTCTTTGTGGATTTTTTGAACAAAAAAGTGCAAGAACCTGCTCTCGGTTCCTCTGAGTCCGCCATCTTTTTTATCTGGATCAATACCAGCGGCCACCACAGCGCCCCCTGCGGTCTGGGAGGAGGAGCCACGGACGGAAACAACAGCAGGACATGGAGGAAGTCACACCAGCGCCCCCTGCTGCTACACTGGGATTTAGATTACATTACATTTACATTAGATTAGATTTAGATTTAGATTTAGATTAGATTAGATAGAACTTTTTTGATACTTTGGACAGAACCCTTGGGAAATTGAAGTTCTATTAGCAGCAGAACACTGAAAGTAAAAGGGCAGTATAAGAAATATTAAAAGAAAATAATAATACAATAATATGGAAGAGGAATAGGGCCACTGGGGAAAAATTAAAGTTAAGGTCATATATTATTATTATTATTATTATTATTATTATTATTAAAGTCAGAATTCTGACTTTTTCTCAGAATAATAATTTAAAAAATATTTTGGATCATTTTTTTTTTTCCACTGACCCTAATCCTCTTCTGTACAATAACTATAGAAAAACTATATAAAAAAAACAACCACACACATTGGAATGTACTAGTAAAAACAATAAATGACAGACAATAATTAGTGTGTGTGTAT
>JAPQRP010000029.1:27867254-27884345 GCA_037367295.1 Apogon hyalosoma | reverse complement strand
TATGGACAAAAGTATGTGGACACGTTGAATTCAGGTGTTTCTTTTCTAACAGGGGTCTGGGATACAAAACAATAACAGATGTCATAATATAGATTATTATTATTATTACTATTATTATTATGACAGTATTTTACTGGTCTGACCCACTTTAGATCATATTGGTCTGTATGTGGAACCTGAATTAAAATGATTTTGACTCCATTGATTGTCAACTTCTTCAGTGTAATTTTTGCATTTCACAAATGCATCTCACAGGAGGGATTGGACCCTTTGGCGAGCCGGTTTTAGTCCATGGGCCATATGTTTGACACCTGTGAATTAGATGGTCTTGACTACAACACTAATGTCTTGGTTATTTAGTCCTAAAAACAGTAAAAACATGGCCTTTATCAGGGCATCGTATTTCCTGTGTTTTCCTCTTATGGTCTTTTGATAATTTTCCATCACATAGGTCAAATAATATTGGTTGTACATTTATGATATGATGCTGATTTTGGTTTGACTTCTCATTTTACAGTAGAAAAAATGCACACAGACTACTTAGAAAGTGTTTGTTATTTATGTCTGTTTAATGGCTGATGGTTAACAGTCCGTCCAACCCCCCGGTTCACTTCAGTGTCTCCATTTCACTTCAGGTCTTCCTGTCAGGACGAGCCCCTCCTCATGCCTTCCTGCCCTGACCCCAATAAAGTCAACTTCACCCCCCATGGAGGCTCTGCGTTCTGCCCCGTCAGCCTCCTGAAGCCCCTCCTGCCCTCCATGGACCTCCTTTTCCGTGGCCTGTCAGTGTCTCCCGTCACCAGCTGCACAGGCCAGGCCTCTCCCACAAGGCACCTGGGCATGCAGTGAGGTGGGTGAGTGGGCGGAGCCTGTCAGGACTAAATCACACTGCACTGTCCCGGAGAGTCATCTGGACCAGGACGAACTGTTGATGAACAGGGTGACGGAAGCCTGTGTGTCCGATCACTGTTGAAAAATGTGTTGTCAGACTTAAGGCTGGTTTTGTTGAATGCAGCTTCGGCTGTTTTATTGTTGTTTTTTTCCACCTGCCTGGACTGAGCTGATAAAACCTTCATCAGCACTTACATTTGACCAGTATTACCTCTGAAAGGCAGTTCAAGTTCACATCTGCAATGACGACTGGACTCAGTTTTCAGTTTGATGCAGCAGGTGTGTTTTCATTCTTACTGATGAATGAGTGACTCTTAAAAAGCCTCTTAAAACACACATTGACATGAGTATTACTGTGTTTCCTGTTCATTACATGCTAGTAAAGCATTTAGATATCCTGTCATTTTAAGTTGTGGGAGTTACTAAATTAAAAACATAAAGGACTTGTTCCTCAAATTTCATAAGTTCTGTTTTGTCTGAGAAATACTGCTCGGTCAGCCTGCATTTGATGATATGGTACTTTTTCTTTATGCATTTCTAGTAAAACTATATTTTTGTATCTGTAAAGAATGATGAAGCTTCTGTTTTTGTATTCACATAAAAAAAAAAATCATCTTTCTGTTTATACTTGACTATAAACTGATGTTTAAGTAGCTTTATTTGCCCACAGTGGCCATTGTTTGTACCAAATTGTTCTTTTTGTTCTTTTAAATGACTATTTGGCCTCTGGTTATTGTTTCTTTTGATATGACAGTTGTTATGTTGAACTGTCTGTTTGGTTGATATTGTTCATTTGGATAAAACACTGTCTTTACAGCACTGATTAAAACAGTAAACGCATAAAAATAGCATTTCCGATTAAAAGCTTGTATTTATCTGTTTGAGTTCAGCTACAAAATGTAAGTATTTTTTTCCCCACTTTCACAGTGTGATTAAGCTCCAAATGTTCTATTTTAGTTTGATTTTTGTGAAGAAACATTTTCTCCCGTCTTCTAGGGTCTAAAATACCCTCTGTAATTATTACCATTCCTGTGGTTTCCGTTGCTATTGTTGTTCCTGCGAGATGACACGTGGATATTTGGTTTTTAAACCTAAGCACCGCCTTTCTGTCAGAATTCCACTCGTGATTGGGTGTTTTAGCCTTATCTGGGCCAATCAAGTTAATCCACATCCTTGGACGACAAAAGGTGGTGCGACATTTACCGAAAAGGACCTTTTTAGTTTTTCATAGTAGCCCGTAGAACTGCCAGAAGAATCAAGCTAGCAAAATATAAATCTAGAAAGAATGTTTGGCGTTTAGAAAATTATTTTCGGCATTAGAATGATATTTCTATACGTGAGAAATCGTGATAATGTTTTTCGAGCTTCGATTTAGAAAAAAAATATCGTTCAGGCTTTGCTTTAGACACCTTTGGGGTCCTTTAACCTTTACATGTATATGACGGTGGCGCTTAATTTCTCTAAATAAATGAAAAAAACTCCTTGTTTATTTTAATTACAGTCCATGTTCAGGTGAGGATAGGTTGGATTTAATGTAGCAGCCGTTTTCGGGAGAAGTATTAACCGCAGCGACACAAAAGAAACAATAATGAGGTGATTCGCGACTGTACAGCTCCTGAAAATTCAATTAGCAAAACAGACTCCGTGCGGAAAAGCGCCGGTCCGTATTTATCATCCAAACCCTCCGTCCGCAGCTAACGGGAATACGCGAGCACCATTTCCGGGCTCGTGACAGCGGCTATAGTGGAGCGAGACGTCGGCGTGAGGGTCGCGGGGAGCGGAGCGGTGTCGGTGAGCATTCCGGGGCTGGTGGAGGACGGCATGGCTACGGGGAAAGGAGCAGGGAAGCCCGCCTCGCTGTGGGACAGTATGCGGATACGGTTCATCGTCTGCTTCATCGGAGTCTTTGTCTGTTACTTTTACTACGGAATCCTGCAGGAAACCATGTGAGTAGAGGTTAAACACCAGCCTGGGTTTGCAGGAGTGACAGAGAACAGTCCCCTGGAAAAGGAGGTCCAGTTACAACTGCTTTAAACCCTTAACAGTTGACAAAATAATAATCATGAGCATATTTTAGCTACATTTCCCTACAGTGGAGCTGATGCACTAAAAATGTACTTACAGTGGATCAGATTAGTGCAGGCAAAAAGCTCTGTTGATGTCCGAGTGAGTCCTAAAATATCTGAAATTTGATCGTATTATTCCATTCTACTCCTCTTTTAATCACTGTTAATGTTCTGCTTAATTTGCTTTGTTTCTCTGTGAACCCCCATAGATAGATAGACAGATAATTTCATTGTCATTCTTGGATCCATACAAAATAATCGTGCACTAGAATGACATTTTGTGGCATATGGAAGAGGATTAGGGCTACTGGGGAAAACAATAAGATTCAACATATATTTTTTGTATTATTATTGTGAGAAAAAAGTCAGAAGTCTGACTTTAAATTCAGAATTCTGACTTTTTTCCTCAGAATTCTGACTTTTTTTTCTCATAATAGTAATAAAAAAAAATATATTGGACCTTATTTTTTTTTCCAGTGTCCCTAATCCTCTTCCATAGTTGCATGACTCTCAAACACAGTATAAAAAAATAAACCCAGTTGTCAAATATTCAATCTCAATATGTAAAAAGTTCTGTGTGCATACTATAAAAAAAATTTGTTTAAAAGTCTTTAACATAGTTGACATTGAATACTTAGTTGAGAAATGCGCCACGATTAAACTTATTGTTATTTCTATTCAATGTCAGGCCTTAGACCTTAAATCAGGGTCTTTTATTTGATTTGTCCACCTTCATTTCTTTTTATCAAACAAAGTGATGCTCCATTCTCTGATCTGGTGTACATGTTAATTAAATGTAATAAACATAGTTGTACATCATACCTCTGCATAAGATGTATCTTTGTGTTTTCTTTCATTTTGTGTGATTTTGCTATTTCAAGATTTCTGACTAAAATGTATTTATGGCTTAGTTGAAGATATCCTTTTAAGAAGCCAAATCCTAATCAAACCACACAATAATTGTATCCTCATTCTGATTTTTTTGTATGGTGTAAATGAAGCTGCATTTAAAAAAAAAAAAAAAGTTAACACCTGTTTGTGTTGAAGTAGGACAGATCTGCACTTCCTCAAACCCCCATTATAAAACAGGACTGTTGTTATACTTGAAATGCGTCACACCCTTTTTTTTTTTTTTACATGTTTACAGTTAACTTTATCCATATATTATCACATCTGTACCAAATCATGTGTTTCTGGAAAGTGTGAATGAAAAGCTGAGCTCAACCTCGACTTCATTCACACTGACGTTTGACTCGGGTGGAATGTCGCCGTCTGTGTCACCGGAGGTACAGGGATCATATCAAGTTTCAGAATGATGTCAGGCAGCTGCCGTCTCAACCAAACAACCCTCTGCTTATTGTCGGTAAACTTGCAGTTTCCTTCGATTACTTGAACACATCAGCTTGAATCAAACTGACAAGTTCAAATTCTTGCTGCCGGACCCAAATGTCACCCACTCCATCTTATCCTGTCAGCTGTGATTCAGTGCATAGCGGCCTTTAGAGGTCTTTTCACTGCTCTGTCTCTGCTCTCAGGGCTGTCTTAGTGGCATTATGGGCCCCCGGGCAAAGCAGCATACTGGGGCCCCTACCACTACTACTCACAGGAATTATTATTGGATGAAAGTCAGTGGTCTTCAGGATGTCATTGTCTATTAACATGAGCTAAAGACAGTTCAAACCTTGTTGCCCACTGGGCTACAAAGATGATTTTTTGATACATTTCAGTCTTCAAAAGAACATTCTCCCACACATTATCACAATCATGCATATGAAGACTCTGAGTGACATTTCAACATTCAAGAATACAGATTTCAAATTGTGAGAATTAATTTTTCTGGACAAATTCTTGTACAAAATTTTTAAAAATATGTAAAAAAAATTTTTTTGCACAAAATACAAAAATCTGTGGGAAAAAGTAGTACAAAATGATAAACTCTTCATGAAATGATTGAAAAAAATGTAATAAAATAAAACTGTAATATGATTTTAAAAACATTGTACAAAATTTAAAAAATATAATAAAAAAACAGAAAAATGTTAGTACAAAATTTTAAAAAAATCTGCAAAAAATATTGAAAAATTTTGGTATGAAATAAAAAAAATCTGAAAGTAATATAGAATTTTTTTTGTACAAAATTAAAAATGAATCTGTAAAAAATTATTTAAAAATTCCAGTAGCCTACAAAATAATATAATCTACATAAAATGATTGAGAAATTCTTGTACACATTTTTTTTAAATCTGAAAAAATTTTGTAAAATTCTAGTATAAAATATATAAAATGACTGAACAATTCTAGTACAAAATAAATAATGGAAAAATTTGTGTACAAAATTATTTTTTTAAAATAATTGAAAAAAGCAGAAAATAACTTTAATTTTCAATTAGTGAAGTATCTATAGGCCTTTGATGGGTATGTATCATATATGATACAAGGGTCATTAAAGGGTTAGCATACACAGATTAGCACGGGGCCTCTGTGGTCATGGCCCATCAGCCCCATGCATTAACACGGCCCTGTGTGCTCTTACTGAACAGTCCGCTGTGAGACTCTTCACTTTCATATTCATTCCCTGTGTCCTTCTGCTTTTAACGCTGTCTCGTCGGTTTCTTTTAGCACTCGTGGTGAATATGGCCAAGGAGAGAAGTTCAGATTTGCCCGGACATTAGTTTTCATCCAATGCATCATCAATGCTGCCTTTGCTAAAATATGTGAGTATGTGCTTAACAAATCAACAGTCTGCACCTGTTATTGACAAATAAGTTCAGCCTGTCAATAAACGCCTCCTGATAAAATGGTTTATTGATGCTTTTTCTGAAGGGCTGCCTACAGATGTTCACTACCTTTATGGCATAAACTGAATTCTTGAAAACTAATGGGTTGAAAAGCCTTAAATCATTTGGTTTTATTTGATTTGTATCACCTAAGGAGTAAATCTGTTCAGTATCAGCCCCTGAACTGCCTGTATATGTAGCATTAAATGTTGTACATGTTTCTTGTATCTGTAGTGCAGAGTTAGCTTCTTGTATATTTTAGTAGTATATGTACATTTAATATTTTTATCTTGTAGGTTTTGTATATCGTCAATATTTTTCAGTATTTTTTGTAATATTTTTATGTAGAAAGAGAGCTGATAAACAGATTTTCATTGTTCCTGTAACAATGACAATAAAGATCTCTTCTCTTCACTGCTACTCTATTTTATTGTATTATGTTCTATTCAGTTCTATTCCTCTGTGTTCTATTCTACTCTATTGCACTCTGTTCTATTTTATTCTACTCTATTGTACTCTATTTTATTCAGCTGTATTATATTTTATTCTGTTCTACTCAGTTCTGTTCCATTGTATTCTATTCTATAACACACTCACTCGTCTCTTGTTCAGTTCTTTTAATCTTATGTTCACAGACGGCTTTAAGTCCTTTTTAAATTCTCTTATTTTATGCTGTTTTTAGTGCAGAAGTACAAAAAAGCAGAAAGTTAAACTAAAGATCGTCACTGTCATGTACAATGTTGTTTTCTTTGAGTTAAAACCGAACATTTAGGAGCAGTATGGAAGCCTTGGTACCAGTTCAGATCAGATATAGAACCCTTTGGAACGCTTCCCAGTCTGACTGTTAAATAAACCTGTGTGCGTTCATTGATAGTGATCCAGTTCTTCGAAGGCTCTAAACCAGATCACACTAAGAACTGGCTGTATGGTCTGTGCTCGCTGTCTTATCTGGGAGCCATGGTGTCCAGTAACTCTGCCCTCCAGTATGTCAACTACCCCACACAGGTGAGTCTGACCTGGGACACGTGGGCCGGCGCTTCACTCACATTTGGGTCTGTATTGCGTCATATTATCCAACACTGAAGCTGTGTTTTTCTTCTGGTAGGTGTTGGGGAAATCCTGCAAACCCATACCAGGTAAATGTCATAATCACTGTCAGTTTTCTACTTTTGTTCACTGTCTACCTTCATCTACTACTAATCTGTTGGAGCCGTAGGATGATTAATCAGCCACATATCTGGTTGTGTTTGCTCTGGGTGGAAACTTTTTTTTTTTAAGCTCACTGTCCTATAGGTCATGAGGTATTGTGAAGGTGCTTAATATTTAAAATTTGCCTTTACTTATAATGGTCCATATTTTGATGGTTTATAACATGCAAATTGTTACAGATCTCAATATAGTGACTATTGGTCACTGATACAAAATCATATATGGTCTTTCATTTGGGTCCATGACCTTTGACCTTGACTGACCTTGAAGGGTCAAACTCAAGATCAACAATGTTTAGATTTTAACAATCTTCTTCTACAAAACCACTGGTTCATTAAAAAATTTAGATGTAGCTTCTTTGGGATAATGTCTACAAAGTTTAACAGTTTTAAGAAATTTAGATTTTTGCTTTTTTTTTTCCACAAATTTTTTAAACTTTACAAATTTGAATCCAAATACTTTATTAATCCCAAGGTGAAGTCTTTGTTTGTTACAGTTGCTCCCTTCAAGTATAATATATAATCTATTAAACACAATTAGAATAGTATGTACAGGCAATATATAATCAATATGATAATTAAAAGAACTATACGTAAATAAGTGTTGAAAACTTACCATGTTATTAAAATTATGTGGTTATACAGTAGAATTAAACAGTCTGATGGACACGGGCAGGAATGATTACCTGTGTGGGTCAGTGGTGTCAAACCTAAAAACAGTACATACAAGGACTAAACAAAAAAGAGAAGTTTACTGAACAAAAGATGCCTGATTTATCAAATATAAACCAGAAGAGTATCATTCAACAAATGGAACTGTCAGGGAGCCATGTCGCCCAAATAAACCAGCAAAATGCCAAACTGAATTATTCAATAAATCAAAGTGTCCTTAATCGTAAGTAACATAATGCGTTGTCAGGGGAGACGGGGCGGGGTTTGTAGAGCGTCTTTCCTCAGTTTTTCCAACTCCACCCAACCAGGTTCCAGGAACACCCAAAGACGAAACAGTAACACACAAACACACAACAGGTGCCAGTAGTGGAACGGCCCTGAGCCATAACACCTTTAACAGTGTTATTATTCAGGAGGTGTTTTCGACTGGAGTGAATACGTTTACAGCCATGTGACCTGTATGTTCTCTGAGACTCTTTATCTGTCGACTCTGATGAAGGCCACAGAGCTTTACCGTCCTTACAGATGTGTGTATGTGGACATATGTGGCAGGTTCCAGCCTGTTTGCAGGTTCTATCTCACCACCTGCACCTTCATTATGGGTGTTTCAGTCTGTCACAAACTGAACACATGTTTCACTCTCAGCAGAAAACCACGTCATGTCCAGACTCAGATGATTTTAACCCCACAGATGACGCATAATGATGATATGTCCTAATTTCACTGAACACACAATGATATTATAGGCTGTTCTGTTGTATTCTGTTCTGTTCTATTCTATTTTATTTTATTCTGTTACACTATATTCTATTATGTTAAGTTCTGTTGTATTCTGTTATGGTCTATTCTGTTCTGTTTATTCTGTTCTACTCTTCTATTTAGTTCACTTCTGTTCTATTATGGTCTGTTCTAATGTATTCTATTCTCTTCAGTTCTATTCTATTCTATTCTATTCTATTCTATTCTATTCTATTCTACCTGTGTGTGAAACTCCTGCGTCCTGTGTTGTCATAGTGATGATCCTCGGTGTGACCATTCTGAGGAAGAAGTACCCTCTGGCCAAGTACCTGTGTGTTCTACTGATCGTCAGCGGCGTCGCTCTGTTCCTCTACAAACCCAACAAGAGCTCCGCCATGGCAGACGACCACGTCTTTGGCTTCGGAGAGGTCCTTCTGGTGAGCGCTTCATCATTTATCCTCCTTCGTGTCACATAAGGCCTGTTTATTACTCCTCTGCCGGTGCTTATTTACTGTTCGTACTGTTTTTACCAGAGGATACAGCATTTTACATCTGTTTTTATATTTACTGTAAACCTGGCCGAGCAGTGAAGGCATCAACAGTAATAGAAACTGAATTCAGTCAGAGACAATTTAAGGTTTTTACCTGGTTTATGTTTTTTTCACCCTCTAGTGGTGGCAGATGTACCAACTAGAACAGGAAGAAAAATCTCCCATTAAACTTCAAGGAAATATTGATGTTTGTGTCAGATCCTCATGAACAGGACATCATACAGCTGCAGACATGATGTGTCCCAATATTTATGTCCATATAGTTTAGAAACACCCATATTTTCATTAATTTGTTCATTTTTGTCGATTTTATTGATTCTTTTGGTCTTCTTTTACTCATTTACTCATTGACCCAGTTTCCCTCAACCTAGTCCTCTCACATCCATCCTCCAGGACTAGAAACTAACCAGTGCAATGTTATTTATCCCAATATAAAACTATATTCTGACATTAGTCATTACTGTTTTGTATCCCAGACCCCTGTTAGAAAAGAAAGACCTGAATTCAATGTGTCCACATACTTTTGTCCATATAGTGGATGAGGCTGATGTTATTATAGTGGGTGATGTTTTATCTTGGTTATTTTTTTTTTAATTTAACTTGCACCTTAGTTAAGATCTACCTGCCTGTCATTATGTATACACACAATGACAATAAAAATGCTTGAATCTTCATTCTGTCTGCTGTTGTCATGGTTACCCTGGCCTTTCGGTGACGTCTGGCACTTGTGTTTGGTTCGTAGCTGGTCTCTCTGACCCTGGACGGTCTGACCGGTGTGGCCCAGGACCACATGAGGGCTCGCTTCCAGACCGGCGCCAACCACATGATGCTGAACATCAACATGTGGTCCACGCTGGTGCTGGGCCTCGGTGAGTGCACTGTGCCAAACCTCCGTCTAACTGGATATCGCTGGTATCCCAGGGTTTCATTCCAACCAAAACCACATCAGACCGCTTCACCTGCAGCCAGAAAGAGGAAATAATGAGCACAGTCAGCGTGGTGTGTTTGAGAACTGGCACATCCATGGAGTCGACGCAAACACTAGTCCAGTCCACATTTACTGCGATGTTTGTGTCAAAAATTCAAAACAAACACTAAAAACAGTCATTCACATACTAGAATAGAATAGAATAGAATAGAATAGAATAGAATAGAATAGATCTTCATTATCACTGTCACAGGAACAATGAAACTTCATTTAGCAGCAAAAACAATTAGTCAAAAAATAAAAAAAATATATCACAAAGTACAAAAAAATGTAAGCAACGTACGAAAACTACAAAATAAAATATTAGATGTAATTGTACTACTAAAATACTACAAAAACTACTGATGTTACATTATGAAAATGCTTATATTTACAAACTATCCTTTAACAATAAAACGTGAATAACCTGAACAAATATGAGCAACCTGAAATGTCTAAAGAAAATTAAGTGCAATTTTAACAATATTCTTTCCTTTATTAAATGTTTTGTGCCTTTGTAGGTGATGATAATGATAAGTAGAGGCATAATATTGTTAAAATTGCACTTATTTTTCTTAAATGTCTTTTTCTTCAGGTTATTCGCATTCTTTTGTGAAAGGATAGTTTGTAAATGTAAATATTTTCAAAATGTATAAGTTATGAAGTTATTCATAAGTGATTTTTTTGCACTAAAACAGAGAAAAAAAAATCAGTGTTGTCATTATTTATTGGTTATTATGTTATTATTTTACTGATCCGACCTACTTGACATCATACTGGTGTGAACGTGGAACCTGAACTAAAATGAGTTTGACCCCCCCCTGCTTTAAATAATATGTACATTTTCAAGTCTTGTACAGAGCCCTGGAATATGAATACTCCAATATGAAAGCAGCTGCACCACAGGCTCCTCACAAAAACCTCATTAATTCTGTGGAGGCAAAGTGTTGGGTGTTATCTTTACAGATAAGGAATCGTGCACCTCAAAGCCCTCAGCTCTGTGAGGAGGCAGCTCTAATACACTAAAGAGCAGGACACATGAAACAAACGCAGTATAATGAGGGGTTTTGGAAGGTGAGGCGCTAATGGGCTGTAAGATACCCATCAGAAGGTCACAACCAAGACTCTGTTGGGATTCTAATGACAAACTAATTGGCAGCGACTCGTATCTCTGTGTACATTCCTCCTCTCCTGGACGTTTGCCGTTTACTTTCACATGTTTTATTACACGTGTGTCAAACATGTGGCCCGGGGACTAAAACCGGACCGCCAGAGACGGTGGGATAAATTACAGAAGTGCAAATATTACACTGAAAATATTAACAGTCAGGAGCCACATGCTAGTAAAATAATAATCTATAAATAATGACAACTCCAAACTTTGCCTTTGGTTTAAGGTGACAAAAGTAAAATTAGATTATGAGAATATTTACATTTACAAATCCTTTCACAATAAAATGTGACTATTAATAATTTTAGTTCAGGTTCCACATACAGACCAATACGATCTAAAGTGGATCAGACCAGTAAAATACTATTATAATAACCTATAAATAATAACAACTACAAGGGTTTTTTTTAGTGTAAAAAAAGTAAAATTACATGACAATGTTTATATGAACAAACTATCCTTTAACAAAAAATGTGAATAATCTGAATACAAACAACATGGAACATCTAAAGAAAATTAAGTGAAATTTGACCCATGTTCTGCCTGTTATTAAATGTTTTCTGTATTTGTAGATCCACTGTGGTCGGTAAATTGTGTTAATAATAATCTGCGACATAATATTGGTGAAATTGCACTTTTTTTTAAAAAGATATTTCAGGGTATACATGGTTTATCTCAGGGGTGTTAAACATACAGGCAGCTGGAATTAAACCGGCCCCTTGGATGAATCTGTGAAATACAAAAACAACACGGAAGATATTAACAATCAAGGATGTTAAAACCATTTTAGTTCAGGCGTCAGATACAGACCAATTCAATCTCAAGTGGATCAGACCAGTAAAATACTATCATAATAACCTATAAATAATGACAACTACAATTTTTTCTCTTTATTTTAGTTTAAAAAAGTAACATTACATGTACAAAAAAATGTGAGTACCTGAACAAATATGAATAACATGAAATGTTTTAAGAAAAATAACTGTAATTGTACCAATATTCTTCCTGTTATTAAATGTTTTCTGTATTTGTAGATCCACTGTGATCTGGAGGTTATAATGCATATGTGTAAATGAGAAGCAGATGCACAAAATGGTTAAAATTGCATGTATTTTTCTTAAGAAATTTCCATTTGTTCATGTTATTCACATTTTTTAAAGGGTCATTTGTAGATGTAAACATTTTCATTATGTAATTTGACTTTTTTTCACTCTAAAACATAGAGAAAAGTTCAGAGTTGACATTATTTATATATTATGGTGTTAATATTTTGCTGGTTTGATCTGCTTCAGAACTAAAATGAGTTTAGACCCCTGTTTTATTGGCTACACAGAGAAAATCTAGATTATGTTATATTTAGTTGAATTTACATTATATTAGTGAGATGTGTGCAAATACCCAAATAGTTAGTTTATCCCTAAATTAAAAGTCTTGGATCTGATTTCCAGGATTAAATGAATCACATGCAGGCAAATGTGGCCCAAATCTGATCTTTTTTTTGCCCATATGTGACCTGTATCCAATCTGTTAAAGACCGTTTGAACAGCACTAATTCGATTTTTTTTCAAATCTGATCCAGGCCACTTTCATATGTGATCCTAAATCCGATATGCATCTGATATTTTGCAATGCGACGCCAGTCTGAACGGCCAGGTCACATTTATCCGACCTTTATGTCATTGAAATGTGACAGACATCAGAATTTGGTATCCCTCTACATTTTATTCATTTTTTTTATTGAACTAGTGAAAATTACAAACTCTCAACAAGGATAATAATACAGTAATACAAATGAACCTAAGTAAAATAAAGTACAAAAAAATCACGGGGATTTATAAGGCAAGAACAAAAATGCATTCAAATACAATCCAGTGCAAATCATTAGGCATTTTAAATGAGCGTATGGGAGCGAAGATGCAACAGAGAAGATTCTTTAAATTAAAATAATAAATAACGAGCAATGTTCTGGCTTATTTTCATTGCAGTTTTGTTTTTTTCTAATTTTCTTAGGGACAAGACAAACATTTTAAATTAATTTGTAAATCCAGAAAAGGAGGGTTTATTTCTCCATTTCGCACAGTGGATATGACATTTACCAAAAAATAAAATGATGTTAATGAGATCTGAAACAGATGAGGTCAAATTATCGTCCCTCCGTATTTCCTTCCGTAAACGCAGTGCGTGTCTGCGTGGCCATGTATTACGTCAGGACCTCTTTTACACATGCGGGTCACATGAACGAGCACACAAAAAAAATCAGATTTCACCAAAAAATCCAAATTGTGCTTTAAGACCTGCTGTCTGAACGTAGTGTTAGATTCCCACCCACAGAAGTTTCAGCTGTTTGTTCCTGTGTTTGGACACTTGGTGGCGCCATTCGCTCACATTCTGAACCAGGTGGGACTTCCTCAGCTCATGCACCAGGTGTTGAAGAGAGCAAAGGCAGCGTTTTCAGTTCAGCTGTGGTGTGATGGTCAGTCGGGCTTATTTAGTCTCATATCTGCTGCTGTTTGGGATGCAAGGCAGTAAAATCGCTAAACACATCAAGTTAAATAGTCTGGTTATCGAAAACACTGAAGCTAAACGTTGGTTTATTGAAGACTTAGGTGCAATTTTGTGGATTCTGCTTATGTTTTTCAATTACAAAAATGTCAATATTGAGAAAGAAACATTATTTTGATTAAAATGTTCACATTGATATCATAGTAAATGTCTAATTTAAGTTTTTAAAGGCAAAAGTTTCTTCCTGCATGAAATTTGAACAAACCAGACAGTCATATATGGCTGAAAATTGTTATTTATGGTCAAAATGTGACAAATATATTCATAAATATAGAGGTGGAACATTTAAAATAATCATGATTTTTTTTTTTAAAGTTATTCCAGTTTAGTAGAAATTAGGTAAAAACAACCCTTGAAGTGTTTTCTAATTGTAGATTACAACAAAATTACAAACAAATTAACCCTAAAGATGAAATAAAATGTTTATTGCAATGATATTTAGCTGTACATAACTTGATTGCTTGAGTATATTTTGTGTATTACTTTTTTGTTAGCTATGTCAAATATTTCCTAGTTTTGCATCCTTTTACATTAGCTCTATTATTATTTATATTTTTATGTTTTAGATTATCCTTTTACGTTGTTACTATGGAGAGTTGCATCTAGATTTCAATGACAATACAGGAATTCTGTTGCATTCCATTTATCATAATACAAACTTATGTTATGATATTTGTCATTTTTATTGTTTTATTGTTCCACCTCTTGTTACCTACCATTACTTTTGTGCATATAATCTATATGATTTTGCATCATTCTGGACCTTTTTACTATCATATGTATGTTGAAAAATATGGAAAAGTATCCAAAAAGCTTTAAAACAAAACTCAATGAAGTTGCATCAGGGACCAGCTGAGATCATTAGATGCTGGAAAAGTAATTCTAGTTAGTTTGGATTCTCTCCACATTGATTCTTAAGCCTTATTATGGTTGGAAAACCAGATGGTCGTTTCTGGACTGCAGCTGTAATGCTCCTACATGAAAAGATAAAGAAAGAACATTTGACCTTATGATGAATTTTACATGATTTTAAATGTTCAATTGCAGTTCAATCACTGTATCGTTCTTTTTTTTTTTTTTTGCATATTTATTTATCATTTTTTTGGTGCAAATTTAAGTTACATTGAACATTTGAATATTCGGTTTCAGAGGCATTAAGCATGTCCCATTCTTCCCATCCCCTCACTCTCCCACCCCTGGTCCTACATGACATACTCGATGATAGTAATAAAAATGGCAAAGTGCTCAGAACAAAAAGGTAAAATTAAAAAAGGACAATAAAATTTTAAAAAAATAAAGAAAAGTATAAAATAATAAAAGCAAAAAAAGAACCTAATAGTAGACAAATCTGCTTATTCACAATTACATCCTACACACAAGATATGGACATGTAATGTTATTAATATTGTTAGAGAGTACGCAAGTATATATAGCATGCGAAACAGGGAAAAAAAAAAGAGTGCATGGGAAAACTGCACCAAAAGCATTTTTTGTTGTTAAGTTTTTTGGGTTTTTTTTAGTATTTAACCATAGAGCCCCATGCTACTTTAAAATTTGATGGCTGACCTCTCAAATCATTGGTTCTTTTTATATTCAATTGAGAATCCACAGTGGGAAAACAAAAAAATTACTGATTATTTCATTATTCATGTGCAAATCAAAAATCAAGTTGTTTTTCATTCTTTCGATTGTACTCACAAAATAAAAATTGGAAATAAGTAAATGGACCAAATGTGGAATTTCATGTTGACATTTTTGATATCGATGTGGTCTGACCCTGAAGGTCCTGAATGAATGATACGCAGGTTCAGTTCTCTGATTATGACATGAATGTCGATGTCATCTTGTGTTTCAGCTGTGCTGTGGACCGGCGAGATCTGGGAGTTCCTGAGTTTCTACGAACGCCACCCGAGCATCATCTACAACATCCTCCTGTTTGGACTGACCAGCGCTTTAGGCCAGGTGGGTGGAGCCACAAACGGACCAATGAGAGGGCAGACAAGGCTTTAGTTAATGAAGATTCTGGAAATTATTGACATGTATTGATAGGATTAGTGGATCAATATGTATGAAACAGTTTAGATCAGTAGGTGGTTTTGGTTTTTGAGGGTTAACAGAATAAGTACAGGGTTCTGGATGCTATGAAATGATGAATTCTCTTCATTTTTCAAGTATTTTGCTCATTTTCTTCTCACTTTAGAAGAATTTGTTCACTATTGTGCCTCATTTCAAGGTTTTTTACCCCCCAAAGGGGAGGCAAGGGTATTGTTTTTGGTTCAGTTTTTTTGTTTGTGCATTTGTTTGTTTGTTTGTCAGCAACTTTACGCAAAAACTATTGGACCAATTTCCATGAAATTTTCAGGAAAGGTGCGAGGTGGACCAGAATAGATCCCATTAAACTTTGGTGAATGTAGGTCAAAGGTCAAGGTCATCAAAAATGTGTTTTCGCAGTGATAAGAGATAGGGCAAATGAGGTCAAACGTTTGCGAGGGGCGGGGTTTGTTGTGCCTGGCACCACTTGTTGCTTAATTTTTTCAGTAGATGGTTTTGGTCTCCGGTGGATGTTTGGGTCTTTATGGGTTAAATAAAAACGCAGACAAATGAAGCAAATGTTTTGTCCTCTGTCTCTTGACATTTTAAAGTATTAGGTCCGTTTGTCCATGTGGATAACAGGATAATAAAACCATTTTCTGATGCACTTTGCAGTTGTTGTCATCCTGCAGCTGCTGTTGATTGTCATCGTCTGTCTGACTCTGTTTTGTCTGAATCCCATCCCAGACCTTCATCTTCATGACGGTGGTCTACTTCGGACCCCTGACCTGCTCCATCGTCACCACCACCAGGAAGTTCTTCACCATCCTCGGTTCTGTTATTCTGTTCGGAAACGTCATGAGTTCCATGCAGTGGGTCGGCACCGTCCTGGTCTTTTTAGGTGAGAACTACGTTGTTTTTATCATTCTGCCTTTAATCCCAGAGGTGGTTTTTCTGATATTTTACATTTAAAGCAACACCACAGAACTTTTGCTCACAGGGTCCCTCTAAAGTCAAGAGACGGTATTGTCTGCAACAACTGTCGTAAAATCTCTATCTTGGTAAGACTCGTGCGTTTGTTGACAAGCCATTGATGCTGGCAAACTTCCTGAGGCAAGACAGGAGACATACTGTTAGAAATGTACTAGGGTCGTTCTCAGTGAGACATGATTAAAATCACCCATTATTAAGTTCAGAGCCTCCGGTGAGATAGTCTGTGATCTCTTTGCAATATCAAATACAGTGAGGGAGGCAGAATCAGCTTTTCCCTTTGCCAAGTGAAAGTGAAACTTAAGACGCGTTACTAATTCCTCTTAGTCTCCCGCTGTTGTGAAGCTCATTTACCTTTTTCCTACCTCCTGAAACTTCACAAACATTAATTTGAGGGTGCAGGACATTTGTTTGTTTTTAAAGGAGTCATATTTAGCTTTTTTTTTTTTTTTTTTTTTTTTTAATTT
>JAPQRP010000029.1:27836377-27856833 GCA_037367295.1 Apogon hyalosoma | reverse complement strand
ACTCTGAGACCGTCCACACATAGACCGTCCACACATAGACCGTCCACTCTGAGACCGTCCACACATAGACCGTCCACGCTGAGACCGTCCACACATAGACCCTCCACGCTGAGACCGTCCACCCTGAGACCGTCCACACATAGACCGTCCACTCTGAGACCGTCCACACATAGACCGTCCACACATAGACCGTCCACTCTGAGACCGTCCACACATAGACCGTCCACACATAGACCCTCCACGCTGAGACCGTCCACGCTGACGCCTCATATGATGGGGTTCGTTTTTCACCCAGACTCACAGCGACAGACTCCAAACAGATGTTGTTAATATCGATGTGAGCTCTATTTTCCCTGGGGGGTCTTTCAGGTGTATTGTAACGCATGTGGCCCGTGTGACAACGCGATAAAAAAGCAACCACGGTGCACGTGGTGGGTCAGAGGTTCATGATAAAGTCCGTCAGGGGGCGGCGCCGTGACCTTTACGTCCTTGTTTTTGAGAGAAATCGATCGTTGAGGTGTGGGAGACGCAGCCAGGGCTTCTCATTAGGGCTGTTTTAAGGCGTAAACCCCCCCCCTCCCCCCGTAGTTCCAGTGGTCTTCCATTAACCTCAGGCTCATTTATAACAACACACACCAGGCCTCATTAACCCTTTAACCCCTGACGTGTCAGCGGTGAGCGCTGTGAATGTATGATTAGTTTAAATATTCAGAAAAATGCAACTGTTTTTTCAAAAGGAAACATTTTAAATCATGTTGATAGAACAGACCGTGTTCTTTCCACAAACGTCTGAGCATGCTCAGTTCACCCCCCACCACCTGTGGAATGGGGGGTAAAACACAGAGCAGTGAGTGAGACCGACACTATAAAAACAGACCGTTTAGGTTTTTTTTTTTTTTTTTACACTGTTTTCATGTCATTTTTTGTTTTTCCTGTTGTTTCCAATGTTGTGGTGATTTTCCTTTGTTTATTTTTACTGTTTTTACTAAGTTTTGAGCATAAAACTGTTTTATGGAGTTAAACAGGTGTCAAAAAGCAAAATAAACTACATAATCCTGCTTTGGTGCCTAGAGAGAAAACAGATTTTTAAAAAACATGAAAACTAAATTCATGGATTACTCACAAAAATGGATTTTTTTTCCCAACTTGAACATAAAAACTCAAAATTACTACAGAATATTTGTAAATGGTTCATTTTTTCATCACTGTTAATCCAAAATATCTCTATCTTATTATTTTGTAAATGTTTTATTTGTTTTGGTTAATTTAGTTACTTATTTTGTTTATTTTTCCACATTTTCTGTTTATTTTATTATTTCTTCTTCAATTTTTCTTCAGTTTGTGTCGTCTTGTTCATGTATTTTTTGTAGGTTATAAGATGAGATAAGATAAGATAAGATAAGATATACTTTATGGTCTCTGTTGAGCTGCAGTCACAGGTGGACAGAATAAAGTGGAGAACCAGAGAAACAGATTTGCATGTAACATATCCATATCTACATATATTCATATGTTCATTTATCCATATTCATAAATGTATAAGTTCTTGCACAGATGTGTACTGCACACACAGGTAGGATGTTATTGCAGCTGTGTAGCTCATCGCTGACACATGTTCCTGATTGTTTAGTGTCTGATGGATGTTGGGATGAATGAGCGTTTGTTCAGCCTTATTCTGTTTTATTTGACTCTAGATCCTTTTGGTCTGTGTGTGGAACCTGAACTATCATGACTTCCACAGCCTCCGCTCTGGAAGTTTTGCACTTTGTAAATTCATCCCAAGGGCCGGATTGGAACCTTTGGCGGGCCGCATTTGGCCCCCGGGCCACATGTTTGACACCCGTGGGTTAAAGGGTCAAGAAGTGGTGCAAATAAAGAGCTGTAATGCGCTGTTTGGGAAAATCCGAAGCTGCTGGAAGTGAACAGAGGTGCGCTCAGGCGTCTTTTCCGTCCTCTGTTGTGTTTCTGCTGATTAATACATTCCTTCCAGTTTCAGCCTGATTTCTGTGGCCGTCTGTTCATTAACGCTGCACTTGAATTAGGACTCCGGTCCTGTCTCCGAAGCTGCATAACTGGGCTGTTTCTCCTCCCAGCATTCCACGCTGCTCCCAGAGGTACCTTTAGAGCGCATTAACGGATTCTCTGCTATTCAGGAAGAAAGTTATGATTGTGGGAAAAGCCTCCGTCTGTGCAAGAAGAAAACCAAACCAAGTCCCAGGACGGTTATTGGTATTTAAAGAACAGACGGTTCAGCTGCTCTGGGGTTTCACCGTAAACCGGTGACGCCCACGACTTAAAGGGTGAGTCTGTCTGTTTTTCAGAGGGGTTTCCTGTCCACAGTGAACGCAGTTAACCCTTTTAAGCCCTGACGTGTCCCCGGTGAGCGTTCTGAAAGTATGATTTATGGAAATGTGCAGAAAAATTCAACTGTTTTTTTCAATAAGAAACATTTTAAATCGTGTTGATAGAATAGACCTTGTTCTTTCCATACACATACTGAGCATGCTCAGTTCACCCCCCCCATCCTGTGGAACGGAGGTAAAACACAGAGCAGTGAGTGAGACCGACTCTATAAAAACAGATGTTTGGGTTGTTTTTTTGTTTTTTTTACGTCGTTTTCCTTGTGGTTTGTTGTTTTTACTGTTGTTTGCAGTGTTGTGGGGATTTTCCTTTATTCATTGTTTTTACTGAGGTTTGACTGTGGAACTGCTTTATGGAGTTAAGCAGGTGTCAAAAAGCAAAATAAACCAAATAATCCTACTTTAGTGCCTGGAAATCAAACAGATTTCAAGAAAACTTTTACATATACATGAAACTAAATTCATGGATTACTCACAAATGTTTTTTTTCTCCAACTCAAACCTAAAAACTTCAACATTTCCATAAAATATCTGTAAAAGCAGTTCTAGTTTCATCATTGCTAACTAAAATATCACCATTTAATAAAGATTATGTTTTGTTTTTTTTTCAGTTATGTGATTAGATCAGGAGGGGTCAAACTTATTTTACTTTAGGGGACATTCTTTTGTTTTGGTGCAAAAAAGTAGAATTAAACCATTCCTTTTCCACAGTTTTGACTGTGTAACTGCTTTATGGAGTTCATCCTGGTGTCTAACAGCAGTTGGACTGATTTAGAAAAAAAGAGGCCAAAAACTGAAACTACTGGGACCAAATCCAAGGACTTGTTTCTTATCTTCTTCTTCTTCTTCTTTTTTTTTTTAACTTCATTTTAGTCCTTTTCTTCCATACTCTTTCTTGTTATTTATTATTTTGTAAATATTTTTAATTAATTATGGGATGGATCAGAGCAAGAGGATAGTTGGGTTTGTCTTTTGGCAAATTAACTCAAAAAGTTATGGATGGATTTGGATGAAATTTTCAGGAAAAGTTGACACTGGGACAAGGAACAAATGATGAAAGTTAAGTTTGGTGATGATGATGATGATGGGTGTGGGGGGGTCTGCGCTGTCCAAGTGTTTGTCTACTTTGCTTCATTTTAGTCCATTCTTTTGCATATTATTTATAGTTTTGTAAATATTTATTCGTTTTTGTTCATTTAGTTGCATATTTTCTTTGTTTGTCTACATTTTGGTTTTTTACATCTGCCAAGGAGGTTCTGTTTTCATCAGGGTTTGTTTGTTTGTTTGTTTGTTTGTTTGTTTGTTTGTTTGTTTGTCTGTTACCAAGGTAACTCTAAAAGTTCTGGATAGATTTGATGACATTTTAAGGAAATGTTGACACCGGCACAAGGAACAAATGCTCACATTTTGGGGTGGACTGATCTGCCGTGGCAGAAGTCTGCGCTCTCCAAGTGCTTTTCTAATTTTATTCATTTTTTCTTCAATTTCGTTCAGTTTTTGGCTCATTTTGTTCATGTCACTTATTATTTTGTTGGTTTATTGTTCATTTTTGTTCATTTTATTGATCATTTTGGCTGTTTTTGTTCATTTTCTAACTGCTAAAAAAAACAAAACAAAAACAAACACAAACTACTGGGCCAAATTGTTGCTTGTGGTTTTTTTGTTTTTTTTTTTGCTTAATTTATTCTAGAGCATTTTTTCCATATTCTTTGATGTTATTTATTATTTTGTAAGTATTTTATTCATGGGGGGTCTGCCTTGGCAGAAGTCTGCGCTCTCTGACTGCTTTTCTAGTTTTTTGTGCATTTATCTGAGGTCATCATTAGGTCCATCCTGGGGGAAAATATGTCAACATTTAGCTTTTATTATTGGGTCTAAACAGATGGAACAGTGACAGATACTAAAATAAACCCTGTTTCATGGACGTACCCATCTGCTGAGTGAAAACACTGGCTCTAAACACTCGCTGGATGTTATTTCTCTACAGATATTGCATCCAAATAGATCGATTTTTGTTTATTCAAGTGATGAAACAAGATTTAATTTGCACTCCATCAGGCTCAGGTATGGCGGAGCGCCCATGTGGCGTCAAACACCGGTGACGCTCGTGAACACGGATCCCATCGGAGTCGCAAACTGGTTGGAGCTCCATTATCGGCCTTTTGTTTCCCCACGTCTGGCCTTTTTTTTCTCCACCGCTGGGCACAAGCACAGACTCGGTAATTTCCGCTGTGATTGAGTCATGAATGATAATGGCTTGATTATTTGGCAAAAATTGGTCTCTTTAGATTCATTTCATGTTCGGTGATAATTGAGAAGCTTTGTGGTTCCAGATAATACCGAACTGTTCCGCACTCTGTCTCTTTACGCGTCCTTCAGTCTTTACATTTTCACAGCAGACATCCTTTAGCAGCAGAAAACTCATTTCTTTTTTCATATGGTTGGAAAATCTCCAGACAGTTTTCATTAAATCAGTGTATTAGCATTTCACAAGGTTCCAAAGGCGAGCCAAAAGTCAATGCAAAAAAAAAAAAAACCCTTTAAGTTAGTATCACAATGACTAAAGATGGCATCAGCTGCTCACCTCCCAGGATGCCCTGCAGTTTGTCTGGCACTTTTTGGAGTAATGAGACTTTCTAATCCTCTTTGAAAAGTACACTTTGTCACCTTTTAGAGCTGCAAAAGGAACTGCAGGCTTTTTAAAGGGAGCTTCTGTGTTCTACTTATCCATAGTCAATAGGTCGGCGGTTCCTCTTTTTGCCGAAGCAGCATCGACACCGAGGAAAACATCAAATAGGTAAGGTCGGTTGAATAATTTAACACCGTCGCACACACTTCCAACAAAGGAAAACAACATTTAACCAGTATTTAACCCTTTAACCCCTGAGACATGAGTCCAGGTAAAGGTGCTGCTGTGAGTATCAACTTATGTTCCTTTGGTTTGAGGCTAAACTGCAATTCATTCCATTCTACTTGTACATGTGTAAGGACAATAAAATCTAATCTAATCCAAGGAACACAGTGTAACATCATGTGTCTATGAGTTTGAGGCCAGTCGCTTTGAAATTATGAGGTGAAAAACCACAAAAGAGTCGGATTTTAGCAAAAAACAAAAGAAACAGTTCCAGTGTCCCTGTCCGTCTGTTCTGTGTGGATCAGTCCCAGCTGAATGTGTGAGGTTCTCAGGTTCTGTTCTATGTTCCAGTCCTGTGGTCCGGATGCAGATCTAACTATAGAAGTGGGCGGGGCTTTCACTGGTGGAGAACTCAACTCATCCAATCCCAGTCCATATATGACTTCTATCAGTGACCGATAGGAACTAGACTGATATCTGGAACCATTTACATGTTAGAAACCATCAAAAATTTGGACCATTCGAAGTAAAATTTTTAAAATGTGTAAAACTAAAAAAATCTAAATTTCTGAACCCTGTGAACAAACTTTGTAGACTTTGTCTCAAGGAAGAAAATTTGAAATTAATCCGACCAGTAATTTTGTCAGAAGATGTTGAAATCGAAACAACGATGACCTTGAGTTTGACCCTTCAAGGTCAAAGGTCATGGACCCAAATGGAAGTCCATATATGACTTCAAATCAGTGATCAATAGGAACTAGACTGATATCTGTAACTATTTACATGTAATAACCATCAAGATTTAGACCATTATATGTAAAATAAAAAAAAAAGTGTGAAAAATTCAAAAATCTAAATTTGTCAAAACTGTAAACAAACTTTGTAGACATTGTCCCGAGGAAGATATAAAGACAGTTTGAAATGAATCCGACCGGTTTAGTCAGAGAAGACGTTTGAAGAAACTGCTGGTGGTCCATGGGCCGTTGGGCTAAAGCTCTGAATTACGCTTTTAGACCCACAGTGTGAACGGAGCCTTATGTTCCGCGTCTTTCCCGAAGGTCAGTGAAACCTCTTTGACTCGACCCACGCGGGTGGAAGTCATCGTCGGCGGGTCACTTCGAAGGGTGACTCGGGGTGGTGTGGGTACGCAGCTGCAGTTCGGCGTCTTCGTGGCGTGTTTGGCGTTGTGTGGATCTGCTGTTTGGATAACATGGATGGAGCGCGGTTGCTGGTGTCAGCGTGGCTCTAATCAGCTGTTGGCAGGCGGACGAGCGGGCGGTCTCTCCCCGCGGCGGCACCCCGGGTCGAAAGCGGGTTTGAAGTTTAATGATGCCAGCTGCCAGCTCCGCCAGGCTGTGAGCGTTAACGAGCTGGCACCGGCGGCGGACTGGGCCGCGGCGCCGGCACCTGCAAATGTAGCACACGTTTCAGGGGGGCGGGGCTCCACCGGGGCTGTTGGGGGGCCTGCTGGAGACCCAGGACGGCACCGAGAGGCCTGCGTCTCTTTGAAGAGCGCCCCAATTTCCATATTTCATTACGCAGCGCTGACTGACAAGGCCCAGCCAGATGTTCTATTTTCAGCTATTTAAATTCTGACCTGCTTTCCTACCGTGGAAGCAAAAAGGAAAAAAAATCATCAAAACACAGATGCCAAGAATGATGGGAACTTGGATGTGATATGTCTGGTAAATTATGTTCCCATGTATTCCCATCCCAGTCAAAGGGCTCGGATAAGAATTACAGACTTCAGAGTTTTACTGAAGGACGGATGCTTTAACCCTTTAACCCCTGATTCCAGGTAAAGGTTCACATATTAAAGGACTTGTTGCAGCTGAACTATATCAGTCCCTGCAGTAAATTTGAACCAGTTGCTCAGTTGAATCCAGGTGGACTTTTTATGGTTTCACCCAAAATTCCTTGCAGATCAGACTAAAAGTTGAGCAAATAAAGTATTAATTCATCCCCAAACGTCTTCTCGTATCACAATCAGTGCTTTCAACAGATTTGATAAATAAAACCAACCGCTCACACTGTTTCAAAGCAACTCTCACTAGTTGCTTTTCCATTGACCCTCAAATTGTGTGAATATAAGTTGCACATAAAAATTTGCCTAATGGAAATATGTTGATTTCGCCAAACCTCTGGGGGGGTTTTTGGATGTAGTGAAATAGGTATGTTGTGCTAATCTGCATTGGAAAGACCTTTTTGTGCAACTGGAGTCATGTGAATGAAAAAAAAAAAAACAGATGTTGATGGATGTTCCAACAAGAGAAGAAGAAGAGTTTTAAAACAAACATGTGGCGGTACGTACGGACAGACGAAGAAATCCAATTATTTATGAATTTAGTACGAGATAGAGGGATAACGAGCATTCAAGGTTCAACGTGATATCATGAATTGCGTACAGATAACACGCCACTTTTAACTGGCGTGTTATCTGTACGCATTATAAGCTTTCCACGTGTATGTTCACACTGTGTAAAATACCATGCGATTAACAGTTAGGGTTAGCGGTTTCGGATCTGTAAACCAGAGGACATGGTGTACACTGACACGTGGTCAAATGACGTTGAATAACAAGAGAAAGGATGAAAATGCGAACGTATAGCACGCCAAATGCCATAAGAACAATCACCAATCATCGCATTTGTCATTTAATGGAAAAACCAAGATTACGCACTTCTGTTTTTTCAACATTTAGTAAATATCAGTAGTTTTGCGCAGATGTCCGATGGAAAAGCGACTTGTGTTTACTCAATAAAATCACTTTTACATCACAATCACATGTAGCCTAAACTGATTTATTTATTTATTTATTTATTAACTGTTGTTAATTTCCTTTAAGAAGCTTTAAGAAGAATTGCTTCTGGAACTTTCTGGACCTTTCCATGGAACAGACTTCCCTTTTCTTGAACTCTCCCAATGAATATAAAACACCAGGGCCATGGACCACTCTCAAATCTTGTTTGCTTAAAAAATATTAATTTGATGGTCCTGAACTTTTTTGTGTAACAAATTGTACAAATGTAAACTCTGTAAACCCCCCCCATCCCAGCCTTGTCTGTGTATGTATGTGTATTATTTTTATATCGGTCAGACATTATTACTAAAAATTAATAAATAAATCATCATTAAATTATTTGTGATTTAATGGAAAAAAATGACATTACACACTTTTGTTTTTTCGACATTTAGTAAATATCGGTAAAGTTTTGCGCAGATGTCCGATGGAAAAGTGACTTTTGTTTACTCAATAAAATCACTTTTACATCACAGTCACATGTAGCCTAAACTGATTTTTCCTGAATATTAACTGTCACTGATTTCCTTTAAGAAGCTTTATTAATTTGATGGTCCTGGACTTTTTTCTGTGACACATTGTGCGACTGTAAACCCTAACCCCCCCCCCCAATCCCAGCCTTGTCTGTATATGCATGTGTATTATTTTTATGTGTCAGAAATTATTAATAAAAATAAATGAATGAATAATAAATGCAAAAACCAACATTATGCTTTTGTTTTTTCGACATTCATTAAATATCGGTAGTTTCGCGCAGATGTGACTAATGTTGTCAAAAACGTCTACGGAAAGAACACGGCCTCTTCTATCAGCACATTGTGACATTTTTCCTATGGAGCAAACACTTGAATTTTTGGGAATATTTAAAATAGTCCTACATTCCAAACGCTCACCGGTGATACGTCAGGAGTTGAAGGGTTAACAAGACACCGTGGTTGTTTAAGGATCCAGATGGGGACTTTTTTTATTTACGATCTCGTCTTTCCGACATCATGCCGGCCCGGCTCCAAACTGAGTGATCCATGTTCGGAAACACCACATAAAACATGTTCGTAGCCTCATTGTCCCTGAGATATCGCGGATGATTAATTCCCGTGGTATTCCTGTTGAAAACGGCTGTTAAATTGCAGCGTCCTCACTCAATCCCTCATGCAAAAACACATCGACAACCCTGACCTTTTTGTGCATCTGCTGCAAATGGCACTTTGTCATCGTAAGTGAACAAGCTCAAGGATCAATGTGATTTTGCGCGAATAAAAGTTCCACGACAAACTCCCCGGCTCCCTGCGTCACTGCACGTCTGGCCTTCACGGAAACAGAACTGTTGAAAAATGAGGAATAGAAAAGAGAGAGAGGGGGCGGAAACAAAGGACGAAGCAGAGGTGAAACGCAGTAAGAATGAGTGGAGAGCATCTCAGAGTTGAACACCAAAAAGAAAAAAAGAAAAAAAACAGCCCAGCGTGGCTCAGTGGGAGAATCAGAGGCGTTCAGTCATTACTCAACACAGCTCTCAGCAGGAAGGGAAGCAGTTTATTCTTCCAGTAATGCATCTGTGACTGTGTGTCTGTGGAATGTGTCTAACTGAGTGAAAAAGAGGTAATTGAGACGTAACCGAGGCATCACAGAGGCAATATTGACAAAGAGATAAAAGTGGGTAAAAGCTAAGCTATCACTGTGTTTTTCTCATTTGGGTTTTTCAGATGCGTTTCTGTCAGTTCGGAGTGAAATATCTGAAAAATAAACTAAACTAAAGAGGGTGTTTTTGTGCCTTCGCTGCAGACAAGCTCCACGTTTTTCTTAAATGAAATGGGTTATTAATACATTTCACACGGCAGAACATTTAGAACCTGCAAATCTGAAAAACAGTCCTTTGAGAGTTGGTTTTAAACCGTGGTTTTATTTATCAAATACGTTGAAAGCTCTCGGGGCTGGTTCTAGACGTGGGCAGAGGTGTCAGCTCCTCGGGGGGAAGTTTAGATACTAGGGCGGAGTTTTCAACCTCGGGGTCACGAGTCCACGTGGGATCGCCTGAAATTTCTAGTAATTGATGAAAACAAAAATTACTAATAAAAAATGTCTTTTAATGATTCAATATATATTTCATTCTAATTAAAACACTGCACAGTTTTCCTAACAAAAGTCAATTCAAATAAAATGCAGGATGTAATATCTGAGAGGGCGTGTCTTAACTGACCTGATCATGTAACCGCACGCTTCAACCTGCCCGGACGCAGAAACTAACGAACGTCAGAAACTAAACCGAACAGAGAACGGACAGATCTGTTCGCCGGCCTGGCCTCGATAAGACATCTAAGAGGAAGTGAGAAGCAAAGGTGCAGGATATACATGATACAGACTAAATGTCATCTACAGTTAATGTTTATTTGCAACATAGTACAGCAAACTATTACATGATTAAAAACAAATACGTTTTAGCAAAAAAAAAAAAAAAAAGTCTGTTTTGAATGTCTGGGATCGCCAGAAATATGGGATGTTAAAATGAGGTCATGAGCCAAAAAAGGATGGAACCACTGGACTAGAGTTTAAACAGAGTTCTGTAGAAGTTGAAGTATCAACTCAAGCTTTTTATTCCAGTAAAAGTGTAAAGGTACTGGTTTCAAAACTACTTAAAGTATAAAAGTAAATGTTAGGGGGAAAAAATGCCATTAGGACAAAAGCATAGGCTGCGCCAAAGGGGAGGGGCCTATAGTGCATGAGCCCACCTCCCCAAAAACATGTTTCTGAAGACCATAATGAAAACAATCTTATATTAAAATGTTAATGTTGAAACATTTGGGATGTGCTAGGCTTCCTGTTTCAGCCGAATATATGAACATTTCAAATGAAGGCATTTTGGTCCAATGCAAATGTTTTAAAGAACCATATATGTGTTCGACCGAGCATGAACGTGTTTGATGGAGCAGAAGATACGATGACTAGTTGAAAATAAGGATTGGAATGGAACAAAAAGTCAGGTGGATGGATCACATTCAGACCAATACGGTGTCGCTGGGGCACCGACGTTTCCAGGAGGCCCATAGATCAGTGGAGGGGGTCCAGCGGACACAGGTTAGAGGGCGGGAAGATTCATGTAAGATCCACTGTAGAGCAGACGAGCAGAAGCCGGGAGTCGCACGCTCAGAGCATGTTAAGTTTCACTTTCACTTCGCAGCAGCATTAGTTACATTAGTTATGGAGGACACCCCCATGTATAGAACTGCACCCCCACCACCACCACCACCACGCCCCCCCACAGATCAACAAGATACTGAATTTAATGTTTGTGATACTGAATGGCCCACAACATCTAACTTTCATAAGATCCGCAATGGCAAGTGACACCTCGGGTGTTGGAACGGTATATGTTTATACTTTATATACTTTATATGAATGATGAAAGGCCAGAATGAAAACAAACTCAAATGAAATAGTAGTAACGAGGCTATTTTTAAAATGTAAGGAGCAGAAGTAAAAAGTCGGCTGAAAATGATTACTCCAGTAAAGTACAGATAAACTAAATGTATACTTAAAGTAAGGTAAGGAAGTATTTGTACTTGGTTACTTAACACCTCTGGGCATGAGCACACTGAGATTTCTCCCTAATACTCCCATGTCTTCATGCATGTATACAGGTTAATCTGATTTACTTTGCTTTTTTTATATCTGCGCATGTGTAAAAAAAAAAAACAAAAAACAAAAACGTATATAAACAGAAGTTCCACAGCGACACCGTGAGTCTAAGGAAAAAGGTAAACAAACAATGAAATGAAGGATCACAGCAACATGTGACCTGTTTTGTTGTCTTATTAGCTCCTCCCACTGTAGGACAGCTAACGCTGACGCTGTAGACGTTGCCATGGTAACAAGACAGGACAGGATATTTTGAAAATGACAGGAAGTGTACGTTTTATGTCGTAATATACGTTCGTACTCCGAAAGAAATCAAATAATGGACTGAAACATGGGCGTGGCCAAGGGCGTCACGGATGGGCCGCCCACTTCTGTTTGATTCATAACTGTTGAACCAGACCAGTTTCAGACAAATATTCCACATAATTGTAAAGGTCTAAATGCATCGGAAACAGACTCAAAGGGCAACATTTAGTTTAAATATTTTTAAATGAAAAATATCAAAAACTAAGCATTTTTTCTTATTTGAAAATACCTTTTCCTGAAAATATAAGTAATTACCTCCCCAAAAATATCAGTTTGGTGTAGATTATTGTAATTTAATGTTTTAACCAGATGTGAACCTAACCAGGGTTTTCCATTATCACATTTCTGAAGTGCATGTAAATGTGTCGCATCTGATTACGGCAATTATCAGATTACTCCCAGTTATTGGACTTTTATGCTCATGTAAACGGGCTCAGTGTAAGCGTCTGAGTTTTAGTTCGATGAAAACTTGATGATTCCTTAAAACAGATGTGGAAATAATGAGTTTTATACTTTATTCAGTGTCTGTGGAAACATTGGATCATTGGTTGGTGGTTTTGGTAGTTCTAACTGTGTTCTGATAAAACACTGACCCCTGCAGGTGAGAGTTTGGAATATCACTACTACACAACCCCTTTAAACTGTATTTATTTGCTTAATTTAACTCTGACTACAAACTTTTTCCAATCAGGATGTTTTTGGGCCTCAAAGTGATTCCATGGGTTGGCCACAGACTCTGTTCTAACAAACACGCGTGAATGTCACATATTGCATCTTTAAGGCAGCGTCGTTTAGCAGAACGTCGTGTAGAGTCAGTAACATCACTACAGGGGAAAAGTTGTAAAAGACAAAAAAAGTGAAAGGCTGCAGAGAGGGGTGTAATTTCACAAAAGATAAAAGCAATAAATTCACTGAGTTAAATGTCATCTGTGTTTCTGCATAATCGTCACGGCTGAACTTTCCTGATCGTAGCGATAAAATTAAAATACGACAAAAGTAAAATGCTCACAATAAAGAAAGAGGAGGGACTGTAGCAGCTGCCGACAGACTTCATATATCCTTATCCTCATAGTGTAATTACTTAAGTTATACAGCATATAGACAAAAGTCTGTGGACACGATGAATTCAGGTGTTTCTTTTCTAACAGGGTCTGGGATAAAAACAATAAGGACTAATGTCAGAATAGAGTTTTACTTTGGGACAGTGAATTGTGACGTGGAACGGAATGTAGTCAGTCATGAAGCGAGCAGACTGAGGAGCAAGGAAGCAGGCGTGAATAAAAACAAACATGGCCGACCTCAAACATACAATTTGATGGAGCTCAGAAATTTGGGATTTTTCCGTCAAAAATAGTCCCCAAAACACCGTTGTTCCCTCCTCTCGTGCGTCCTCTTCCATGTTGTGCGTTGTGTTTTCCGGTTGTTGCTACGTTGCTTCGTTTTTGTCAGATTACGTTTGATCGCACAGAAGTTCAGTCTTGGAGGGTTAGATTCTGGATCGGTGGTGGGACAAAGTCGTTGTGTGCGCTGTGTTGAGCTTATCGGAGCAGGCCACACACAGGACCATCCCAACTGTTCAAGGCCTGATTTTGTATCTTCACGTGTGGGGTCTGGAACAGATAAAAATCTCTTCAGATTTAGAAAAGCCTTATGTGTGTCCTCTGCTTTGGGTAATTATTCTCCTTGGCTAATGTTATTTAACACTCCATAAACCTGACATCTGCTGTATTCAGGAAACTCTGTTACTGCGACGTGTCCATGTCCGTGGGCGGACCTTGTGTGTTTTCATTTCGTCTTTATGAGTGTGCTTCAGCGAGGGCTTTGTTCGTATGAATGGTGCAGAATCACGGCGACCCCCCCCCCCGTTCTGGACCGCCTGACCTTTGGCGTGACCTTTAGAAGACAATTTGCAGCAGCTGCAGTCACCTTGCGCCCGCCTCACATCATCCCCCCTCATTATTTTTCCTGTTACATACAAGAAAGGCTGGATTCAGCGGGGAGGTCAGAGGTCAACGGGAGGAAGAGGGTAAAGATGCAGGTCAGATCGACTCGGTGTTTTGTGTTCAGACGCCGTCCTCGGAGGATTCACCGCCACGAAGCCGTTTGAACTCTGAACCCTCCAGCTGTCCGTCAAAGCTGACCTGTGGTGGCGGCTGTTATCTGGACCAGGGTCAGGAAAACAGTGACAGACCAGGCGAACGCCACGGGGGTTTGAAGTCACGCAGTATCACACACGTGGAAAGAAAATCCAGTTCATTTACGAGGTGTCAGAATAATCACACGCAGTCAGAACGTTGTGTACAAAATCAGCAGCAGCGGAGGAAGAAATGTTCAGAACCTTAAGTAAAACTAGTACGAAAATAATCCAAATATGGACCATTTTAAGTAAAGACACATTTTTAATATTTAAAAATTTCCTTAAAAAAAGCAAAAAAATTAATTTCTCAAATCTGTGAACTAATTTTGTAGACATTGTCCCAAGGAAGATACCACATCTAAAATTAGAAATATATTCGATCAGTAGTTTCAGAGAAGACTGTTGACATCTAGACATTGGTACGGAAGACAATTAGGGCCACTGCAAAAAAAAAAAAAAAGGTCCAATATATATTTTCTGTTATTAAGATTATAAAGTCAGAATTCAGACTTGTTTCTCAGAATTCTGTTTTAAAAATATTTTTTTTACTATTGTTCTGATATTAAAGTCTGAATTCTGAATATTTTTCTCAGAATAATAATTATATATATACATATAGGACCTTAATTTTTTTTTCTCCAGTGGCCCTCATCTTCTTCCATACATTAGTGACATTAGCTGTTTCTCTATATCAAATTCGTAGAGTACGATCTTGCGAACTCGGTGATATGTTCTTGGTAAGAACGGTCCCAGAGAACGAACTGGGAATGAAGTCCATCATTTTGATAAAACAGCCAACACTACAAATGTATTTAAAGGTGTTTTATTCTGAAAAAATACAAAACCAGTAACACAATGTGTGAAAAACGTAAACAAATCAGTGTTTAAAGGTGTAGAAAATGTAGAAAAACCCTGATTAGCATGACTTCAGTCTTAATTTTAGCTTCTATAAAGGCCTTGGATAGTAAACTTGGCAGATATTTTTCAACTTCAAAGCACTTTCTCTCTCTTTGCAATTACGTTGTTCCATCACACCACGTATACAAGGTGTTTTTTTACTCACAAAATTGAAGAAACCTGAAGCTTAAGAACATGTCTGCTTTCTACCGCTGTTCTTGTCTAATGTATAAAAACTCCTCCTGCTCTAATGACCCTGGCTAAATGCTCCTTAACCACAGTTGAAATGAAGCAGAATAAACTGTTTTTCTTGGTACCAGTGCTTCATTAATTCATTTCTTTTCTGTCAGCTATTTATTCGCTGGTGCTAACTGTGCAGGCACAGCATGTCACTGTTTGATTAGATGTAAAAATAGTTCCAGTGTCCCTGTACGTCAGCATCTGTTCTATCTGAATCAGTCCCAGTTGAATGTGTGAGGTTGTCTGGTTCAGTTCTATGTTCCAGTCCTGTGGTCTGGATGCAGATCAGCCTAACAACAGAAGTGGGCGGGACTTTCACTGGAGGAGACCTTAACTCATCCAATCACAGGCCATATATGACTTCTATCAGTGCTCAACAGCAACTATATTGATATCTGTAACCATTTACATGTTAGAAACCATCAAAATATGGACCATTAGAAGAAAAGGCAAATTTGGAATATTTCAAAATAATTTAAAAAATGCAAAAATCTAAATTTCTCAAAACCATGATCAAACTTTGTAGACATTATCCTAATGAAGTTACATATAAAATGTGAAATGAATCCAGCCAGTAGTTTCATCAGAGAAGACATTTGAAGTTGATGTTTGGCCTGTTAGCTCAAAATCACCTAAAATGTTCAGGAAAGTACAGATGTTTTCTCATATTTTCACTGTTGAGAACTTATTGTAACTGATGGTGGTTATTTAGTGGGAGGAAAAAAAAAAGCCTGAGTGCTGAGTCAACAAGGAGAGAACCTTCAAACAATTGTATTGCCCAAAAATGAAAGGTTTGTGCGTAGTGCCAGGAGTTAATTTTCATTTCCCCAGGTGAGTTTAGATACATGAGAGGGGCTGAGGAGGTTTAGACGTGGGCTTCTATTCAAACATGAAGGTCTCCTTGACATTTCCAGCTCTGCGTTGGCTGCTCATCCTTGTCGCATTTCTCCGAGCTGCAGATGGAACAGCGTCGTCTGTTGACATTTACAAACTCATCTGGTTCAGAGCGATTGGATTCTATAAGAAGAAACATCCGAGTGTCCCCTGGTGTAGAGAATTAACACACTAATATATTCTTAAGGTAAAAAAAAACCCCTCACCTTTACAGTAAGGATAACATGCATTATCTCAGGGGTGTCAAACATAAGGCTCGAGGGTTAAAACCGGTCCGCCAAAGAGTCCAGTCCCACGGGATGGATTTAAAGTTCAAATATTACACTGAAAATATTAACAGTCACTGGTGTTCAGGGGCCACGTACAAGTAAACCACTAACATAGGACCTACAAATAATGACAAGTACAAATGTTCTACTGGTTTAAGGTGAAAAAATTAAATTACATTATGAGAATATTTACATTTACAAATGCTGTCTCACTAAAATGTGACAAAACTGAAACTCCTTCAGAAAATTTGTGTAATTTTACCAATATTCTGCCTGTTACAAACACTTTGTGCATTTGTAGGTAAACTGTGATCTGCTGCGACAGAATATTCACGAAACTGCACTTCATTTTTTAAAGGATATTTCAGGGTGTGAATGGTTTAGGTCAGGGGTGTCAAACATACGGCCCTTAGGTCAAAACTGGCTGGCAAAAAGTCAAATCCTACCCTCTGGATGAAATTTATAACTTAAAAAAAATTACACTAAAAATATGAAGTCAAGGGTGTTCAGGGGCCGCATACAATTCCAGGTGATATTAAGTAATAACATAACTCCAAATGAAAAAAGTCCAGTTACATTATTTTCTGCATTTGTAGATCCACTGATCTGTAAATTGTGTTAATAAGAAGCTGCGACATAATGTTGGTGAAATGGCACTCAAAAATATATATAAAATACATTTTTAAAAAGGTATCTCAGGGTGTACATGGTTTAGAACAGAGGTGTGAAACTTATGGCCCGTGGACCCACCAAAGGGTCCAATCCAGCCCATGGGATGAATTCTTGTGAAATGCAAAAATTAAACTGACAATATAATCAATAAAAGGGGTCAAACTCATTTTATTTCAGGTGTCAAATACAAACCAATTTGATCTTAAGTGCGTTAGCCCAGTAAAAATACTAACATACTAACCAAAAAATAACCCAACTCCAAATTTTTCTTTTTGCTTTAGTGTAAAAAGCTAAATTATATGAAAATATTTACATTTGCAAGCGATCCTTTTACAAAAAATCTGAATAATCTGAACAAATGTGAACTACCTGAAATGGTTTAAGACAATTAAGTGCAATTTTACAAATATTCTGCCTCTTATGAAATGTTTTGTGTATTTGTAGATCCACCGTGATCTGAGTTATAATGAACATGATAAATGATAAACTGAGGAGTAATATTGTTAAAATTACTTATTTTTCTTCAGAAATTTCAGGTTGTTCATGTTATTAAAATAGTTTTAAAGGATAGTTTGTCGATGTAACCATTTTCATAATTTAATTTTACTCTTTCACTATAAACCACAGAGGAAAATCTGGAATTGTTATTTATAGGTTATGTTATTTTACTGGTCTGAATGTGGAACCTGAACTAAAATGAGTTCGACACCACAGTATTATCTGGAAGCCAAGACCTTAAACCCAGCAGCTTTGTGTGTGTGTGTGTGTTGCAGGCTTGGAGGTTTCCCAGCTGCCACCAGGGGGAGCCCACTGCCCTGTGATCAGGTTAAAGTCTACCCCTTCATACCGATAAGGCTCTGGATTCCAGCCAGGAATAGTACCACGTAATTCAGCAGCAGCTGGGTTTAACCAGGACGGAGGTGAGATGAGGTGAAAACAAAGCCCATATAGTAATGACGTCAGCGTAAACAAAGGCTGGAACTGGGTCTGAGCGGTGACGGAAACAAAGCAAAGAAAACTAATGGAAAAGAAATCAATCAAAACAAGTTCTTCTCTCTGTACGGAGGAGAAAAACTCCACTTTATTGAGGAACCATTGAAAATGAGAAAGACACAAAGTTGACGGGATGTCATGAGGAAACATAAATATGAATGAGTGTGCGGTTTCAACCTCTGCCACCCTCAGACTCCCAGTGGATGTTCAACAATTAGGCTGTGCGGATCAGCTGATTCTTGTGCTTTTGGTCCAGCAGATATGAGCTTAGAAATCAGGGCCTTCCTTCTTCAGTTTGCTGTAGTCCATGTTGACTGTGTAAAACTGACACACAAACACACCTTAGTTTAATGAATGGAAAACATGTCAAATATACAAATAACAGAAAAAATAAAGCTAGGAAGCATGGAGTTGGTGTTCGTATGAAATATGACCATAAGGTGCCTTTCAGTCTTCAAAACATCCAAAAATACACATAAGATTTTCCACCTAACTTTATGTTCGATGTGTTCAGTCGACTGCATTCTGTTCGAAATGCGTGTTGGTCATTACCCCTTTTTCACATGTGTGCTTCACGGACAAGTCCACAATCATTTATACATGTAGATATATGTGAATGTGTGTAAGTAAATGTAAATATGTTTGTTTACATATATAATCTTTATTACTATTCATGTTATTGTTCTGCAAAAGTAGGATGACCATGAAAAGCACTGATTTCACATATTACTCCTCTGTTTTGTGTTAAATATTATTATGAAAATAAAAGATAAATGATCAAAATGACTTGTATTGAAAAACTAGTTGAGTACAATAACATCTAAAAAGTATTTACATTTTTTTCATTTAATAATTATCAAATTCACTAACGTTAGAAGGACATGAACAAATCAGGTACATTCACTCAAAATTGTGTGTGTATACATACATATATATAAAAATAATATTTCAAGAGGTTTAAAATTGTACTGATATATGTTTAAGTTTTTCATTCACAATAAACCCCAGAATTTCATTATTTTGCATCGTGTTCATGGTGACAGTTCCATTCTGCACCAAAGGCACCGTGTAGTCATGTTGACCCAAAAATGTTAAACTCCCAAAATGAAAACTCAATTCTTCTTGAAGTAAAATAAGTCTCTGTCTCCTCTGTAAACTCTGACTGTTAACCCTAATTGAGTTCGAGTGACTAACGACTTCATCAGATTTGTTAAGGCAGGTCAGCGTTAACGAGATTATGTCGTTTGATTAAATCCAACTCGAGGAATAATCCACGGCTCAGCTACAAGTCTGGCAAACACCCGTACTATGATCCCTTCATAAAGCGTCAACAATACGACACTAACACATCAACACACCTTGTACTGATCGGTCGGACTCAGTTTGTTCCAGGGCTCAGGGTTGTTCTTACGATCCCAGCTGTAGAAATAAAGCAGGTAAATATTTAAAACCGACGAAGCTGCAAAAACAAACTGATATAAAACATTACAGAGCAGAAACAAATGAACTTTTATCAAAATAACTGAACTGAAACTTTGAAAAAAGTGCATTTTTCACAAGACGATTGCATAAAAAAGGTTTTATATATATACACACACACACACACACACACACACACTTATATATGCACACCTATATACATACACACATACATATAAAATCTATTTTCCTTACATGGGTAACCAGATAACTGTTGAACCATGTCAAACTACTGATCCAAGAAATGTCACAGTAAACATAAAGCTAGAAATTACAAACAATTATTCCATTTTACAGGACAAGCATTGACTATCTGCAACACCTTTGGCTGAAATCAATGTTTTGTAAAAATACACCAGCGTTGTTAATTAATCGTCTAACTCTAGTAGAGACATTACCAGACATCTGGGTTCCTCAGACCCAGGCGAGCGAGGTACAGCATGGACATGGTTGCTCCTCCACCGATGAAGATGAATAGAGGGATGAGCTGGAAGAGACAGAAGATCAATGACAGTTAAACAACAACTTCATCAGTAAACCAGGAGGACTGACGGCTGGTCTACACTGAGGAAGATACTAGCAACTGAAAACACTGCACCTAAGATGTTACTGGTTCTGAATAAATGCTCTGTTCATCACTTTACATTTCCTTGTTTTTTTTTTTTGTTTTTTTACAATTTGTACATCACATAGTATGTAAATACATGTATCATTTGTTCTTTTCATATTCAATTGAGAATCCACAATTGGAAAAATGACTCATTATTTCATTATTCGTCTACAAATCAAAAAACTGTTTTTCATCCTTTCGATTGTTCGCACAAATTAAAAATGTGAAATAATCAAAAGGACCAAATGTGTGGTTTCATGTTGACATTTCTGATCTCTGATCTGCTCTGACCCTGCAGTTCCTGACTTGTTGGTG
>JAPQRP010000029.1:27825577-27836277 GCA_037367295.1 Apogon hyalosoma | reverse complement strand
AATTAACCCTTAAAGACCAGCAAGGCCTCAAAACAACGAAGGATTAACCCTTAAAGACCAGCAAGGCCTCAAAACAATGAAGGATTAACCCTTAAAGACCAGCAAGGCCTCAAAACAACGAGGAATTAACCCTTAAACACCAGCAAGGCCTCAAAACAAAGAGGAATTAACCCTTAAAGACCAGCAAGGCCTCAAAACAACGAAGGATTAACCCTTAAAGACCAGCAAGGCCTCAAAACAACGAAGGATTAACCCTTAAAGACCAGCAAGGCTTCAAAACAACGAAGGATTAACCCTTAAAGACCAGCAAGGCCTCAAAACAACGAAGAATAAACCTTAAAGACCAGCAAGGCCTCAAAACAACGAGGAATTAACCCTTAAACACCAGCAAGGCCTCAAAACAACGAGGAATTAACCCTTAAACACCAGCAAGGCCTCAAAACAACGAAGGATTAACCCTTAAAGACCAGCAAGGCCTCAAAACAAAGAGGAATTAACCCTTAAAGACCAGCAAGGCCTAAAACAACATGTTGTAGAAGATGATGGTGTTGCCACGGTAACTACGGAGCCTCCAAACGTCCAAATGGGTCACTTATTTCGTACCTTTTTTATTCATTTTATTTGTTTTTGCTCATTTGTTAGTTATTTTGTTCATTTTTCTCCACTGTGTTGCCTCTTTTATTGTTTTTTTTCTTTGATTTTGTTCAGTTTGTGGTTTATTTCTTTCGTTTGACTTATTATTTTGTTGATTTCTTATTCATTTTTGTTCATTTTATTCATTACTTTAGCTGAGTTTGTTCATTTTGATGCTCATTTGATTCTTTTTACTTCATTTTAGTACATTTTTGCTTATTTTTTCCACATTATTTATTGGTTTGTTGGGATTTTATTTGTCTATTCTATTAATATATGTGTAACCCATATATGTAAAACTTGCAAAAATCATTTGGGACCTGCCATACAAATACCACTGGGTCTTGATGAGTTCAATTGTACTGATATGAGTAAGTGTTTGTCCGTTTATAATAAAACCCCAGAACTGTATTATTTCGTCCCAGATGCTTTCGGTCAGCTGTGGGCGTTTGGGTCTTTATGGGTTAAACAGAGGAAAAAATGCTGTTTGTTTCCCATTTATTTCAATAAACTGCGTCAGCTTTTGCACATATTGACACAGACAACATCTGATTCCTTCCACAGCGTCGTCTCTGAAATAATCATGGTGTTTCTGTGCGTCTGCAGGATCGGACGCCGCTCACTGATCTACATTTAATGTGACTCTGGAGCCAAAACAGTCGCTCTTTGACTCACAAATACACAAACGAAAAAAGCAGCAGAAATATCAACCGACGTCATCAAATCTCCACGTTTCCCCGCCGACAGATTCCTTCCCTCTCCTCCTGCTGATCTTCAGGTTGTCCTAATTCTCAGATCCTCCAGAGGAACCATCAAAGTCGTACATATACGGTAAAACTCGGATGTTTTTCTTCTGCAGCTTTAACTGTTTATTTCAGTCCCTTGTGAAGACACACACCTGAAGCAACAATGCATGAATAAAATGTGCTCCCCCGACGGTCCGGCCTATAGAACACTGTTTAGTTATTTATTAAAGGCTTTATATGCAGTATTTCTACTTTCAAATATTGAAAGAATGACCTAAATTATCATCACTGTTTAGAATAAACAGCTGTGAAGTTCTGCCAAAGATGTTAATGTATGAGATTATAGAGAAATGAACGCAATTTATTTGCACTGATGAGGATTTGTGTGGCCACTAGAGGGAGTAGTGAGTCACGCTGTCGGAGGCCTTTGAGCAAAGCATCAGAAAGTGACCAGATGGGATGAGAACCATTAAGAAACAACTTTAAGAGTCAAAGAAAAGAAGTGATACAAGTAGAATCATCACCACAATTATAAAGTACAAGAATGGAGTTTGAAATGCTAGTGTATCGTCTAGAATAGAATAGAATAGAATAGAATAGAATAGATCTTTAATGTCATTATTACCTTTACACTTAGTGCAAAAAAGACGGTATAAAAATATCATGCAAAATACAAAAAAATATTGGCAATATACAAAAACTACTGCGATAAAATATTAAATATACAAATACTATGATAATATACAAAAAGCTAACGTTAGGTAAGGACATCTACAAGGTAAAATTAAAAACAAGGTGCATGGGTTGTGATTATTACACTGAGGTAGGGGGAGTATTGTTCAGGCTTATGAAGCAATGAAGTTATTAGGGGATGTTCATATCTTTGCTAAGTTTCTGTTTGTTGACCCGTGGTTCATACTAAACTGTGACAGTTCGGACCCTGTTTGTTGGATTCAAACAGATCTTTAGTTCAGTTACTGACAACGCAAACCAAACAGAAAACAGGTGATTAGTGGTTTTACTGCGGCTGTTTTCAGTCTGAAAACAGAGCTATGCTAATGGAGCTAAGCTAACAGATCTAAGCTAACAGAGCTAAGCTAATGGAGCTAAGCTAACAGATCTAAGATAACAGAGCTAAGCTAATGGCGCTACGCTAACAGATCTAAGCTCACAGATCTAAGATAATGGAGCTAAGCTAACAGATCTAAGCTAACAGAGCTAAGCTAATGGAGCTAAGCTAACAGATCTAAGATAACGGAGCTAAGCTAATGGAGCTAAGCTAACAGAGCTAAGCTAATGGAGCTAAGCTAACAGACCTAAGCTAACAGAGCTACGGTAGTGGAGCTAAGCTAACAGAGCTAAGCTAATGGAGCTAAGCTAACAAGCTGTAATGTAACAGCAGGTTTTAAACATACGGCCCATGGGCCAAAAACCTGCCGACCGCAGAGTCCGGTCCATCCTGTGAGATGAATCTGTGAAATGCACAAATTCCACTGAACATATTAACAATCATTCTAGCTCTGCTTCCATTTTATTGGTCTGAATGTAGAACCAGTTTTATTCTGGTTTTTACCACCTGAGAAAGTCCGGTCTAAAACATCAGCACCGGTTTACATGCAGACTAAATTCAGAGTATTGCTTGTTTTCCGTGCTGTGGTTCTGCTGTTTCCTCGGGGGAACGGGTCCCCTGGAGGCTCTTAAACCCACCGCAGTTCAACACAAAAAGAACACTTCATCGCAGCCTGTGTCGCTGGGATTCTGGAGTGTTTTGATGCTATTAATTAACCCATTGAGGAGGCGGTTGCACAAGGAAAAACCGCCACCTTGATGGATCCGGTGGCTCTGAATGGAGCAATAAATGGCAGAAACCGAACAAGGCCGAGCAGAGTCTGACTGAAGGACAGACGGACGGAAACACGCCGATCACAGGCAATAACCCAGATTTATTATTTGGCGACGTCTACCGCCACATTTATAAAACGATCCTTTTAAAAAAACGTGAATCGCTTGAAAAAACTGAAATTTGTTAAGAAATACTGTGCAAGTGCCCTTTGAACAATATTGTGTCTCAGTTTATCACTTTCACATGATCCAGTCACAGCTCAGTGGATCTACAAACACACACATTTAGGAACAGGCAGAATACTGGTCCAGTTACACTTAGTTTTCTTCAGACATTTCATGTTGTTCATATTTGTTTAGATTACTTACATTTTTTTAAATTAAAGGATAGTTTGTAAATGTAAACATTTTCATGTAATTTTACCTTCTTTACGCTAAAACACAGAAACATTTGGAGTTCTTCTTATTTATCTGTTATTATGAGCGTGTTTTACTGCTTCGACCCGCTTACGATTGAACTGGGCTGAATATGGAACTACGGCTACGTTCAGACAGCAGGTCTAAATGCACATTTTGGAATTTTTTGGTGAAATCCGATTTTTTTTGCGACTTCTATCAGTTTTGAGTCTGAACTGAATGCGACCCTGAAGTGACCCCCATGCGCTAAACAGGTCCTGATGGAATACGTGACCACGCAGACGCACACTGTGTTTATGGAAGGAAATATGGTTTTCCCGCTCCTCCTCCTGGGACGCAGAATTGTGACATTTGTCGCATTTCAATGACGTAAAGGTCGGATAAATGCGAAGTCACATTGCAAAATGTCGGATACGTATTGGATTTAGGACCACATATGAAAGTGGTCCGGGTCGATACAGGTCACGTGGGCCACATTTGCCTGCGGTCTGAACGTAGACTTTATTCATCCGCGTGGACAGTTTCATGTACAGATTTGTTACGTGCATCAACACAACCCTCAGTAAAAGCCACACGGGCCCACGGAATCATCAGCCTCCTGTGGGTTAAACTGTTTCAGAATAAACTTTAAACACTGTGAACGTGTTCTATCAGTGGAAGCTTCAGCGATGAGTCTGGATTTGTCTCGGTTTCAAAGTTGACAAAATATATTCTGAACACAAATAAGACGGACACGGCGCTGAGGACTCAAACAACACTGAGCCCGAACGTCACATGAGTTGTACTTTTATTTCCCTGTGGGCGGGCTCACCCGTACAAATGGGCGGGTCTTTAAAAGCGTTATCGAATCAGATCAAACAGAGGTGGGGCCTAAACTCTAAGTAAACTCACACCAACAATAAGCTTACGTCTTATCACCTATGGTTGACAACAGTATGTGTGTGACTGTGTATGTTTAGACGTGCATCTAAAGGAAGAACAGAAGAGAATTAACTCTATTTTAATCTTAAAATACTGACTATTTAAACTAAAACAGGGTAAAACATCAATCTGGTCACAAACAACTCATCACTAACATTATTGAACTGAAACAAATTAAACAAATGAATCCTATATAAAAACCTTAACTACTAACTAATACAAGTCATCCTAATACTTCAGTATCTGGATTAAAATATTTCTTTTTTATAATTATTTATGTCTTGCTTTTTATAATTTTCCACTGACATGCATTTCTTAGGTAGTTATCATTTTTTCATATATACATTGTGCATTCATTTGTGTTTGCACGTGCACTGTGGGCTCATTTTCACAAGTCTGTATCTCTGATGTATCCTTTTCTCAAACGTGGACAGAAAGGTTGAAATGAAATAATAGTAAGAGTATGAAGAAAAAACAGAAAATAAATAAATAAATAAAAACAAAACACATCTGGAACAATGAACCTTTGGGAGTGACCGTGTGGCGATGAGTGTTCATTTGCATAAAATCAAATCAGGCCTCTGGATTATTCTAAACGGAACCCAGTTTTCCCAGAACTTCTAGTCTCTGATGAACCGATGCAGTTATTTTCTCCATTTTGTCCATCCATGCTGACAGAGGGCTTTTCTTGAATTAACCATTTCCTAGTCCCTGTTTTTTTTTTTTTATTATTTTTTACAGGCGATCAGCAACACATGCATTAAATATTTGTCTTTCTTCCTCCGTTCTTGTGGTATACACCCAAAATACAAAGTTTGGATTTCAAAGGGTAAGGCACATTCACAAATACTTGGTAGAGCGTTAAAATAAAATAATATTTCAACACCGATTAAACTGTGTTAAACAGTTGAGTAAAGTCCAGGTCCAGTTCGTGTCTGTCCTCACACATGTGGACCTGAGCCGATGACAGGCGGTCTAGAAGACGCTAAAACACCGGGGAACTGCTCTGACCGTCCCCAGCTGTCGCTTTGAATTAGTAACACACAGCGCCGCTAATGCTGCCGCGTTACAGTCGGAGGCACCGCCACATCTGTGCACATGTGAGGACGGCAGAGGGACCGGGAGAGTCCTTCAACTTCAGGGGGAGTTTGACCTGAGGATGCCTGCAACTGTCAGACCACCCGCAGGGGGCGCTCTCCAGGCTAAGCTGCTTCCTTTGATTTACTCGTCTACATGAGGTGGATTTACACGACCACTAGAGGGAGTGTTGAGTCACTCTGCTGGTACTTCTACTTTTAAATATTAAAAAAATGACCTAAATTATCAATAATGTTTAGAATACAGAGCTGTGAAGTTCTGCTAAAGATGTTAATGTGTTGGTTTATACAGAAATGAACAGAATTTATTTACACCGATGTGGCATTTATGCGACCACTAGAGGGAGGAGTGAGCCCCCCTATCGGAGGCCTTCGAGCAAAGCATTAGAAAGTGACCAGATGGGATGAGAACCATTAAGAAACAACTTTTAGAGTCACAGAAAAGAAGTGATAAAAATAGAAGCTGTTGTTTAAATGTAACGAACAGAGTTCGACGGTTAAATGTCAGCGTTTCTTCTACACGAGCGAGTTTGATTCTGAGGCTTAAGGAAGCATGCGGTTATTATGGGATGTTGTCTTGGCTAAGTTGCAGTTTGGAATCCAACAAACAAGGTCAGAACTGCGGCTGTTTTCAGTCTAAAAACAGAGCTAAGCTAACAGAGCTAAGCTAACAGGGCAATAATGTAAACTATCAGCTGATGTAGCACGTGAAGATTATAAAACAAGATTATTTTGAGCGACAGTTAAAATAAGCGTCTGAGAGTTTTACAGATTCGTGGACATAATTTTAGTTTATTTCATCCACCTTTTCATTTAGTTCGTTTTCTTTTATAATGGTTTTTACTAACATTGAATCTGTTAAAACCGTCTCTTAGTTTGGTTTTACTATACTTTACTCTAGTTTAATCATCTTTAAACCGGTTTTAACCATTAAATTGTTTGGTTTTACAATATTTTTGGCTTATCTGAACTCATTTTTGGTCTTTTAAAACATCTTTGAGCTTAGTTTCACCATCTTTTATACTGCTTTTACCCAGTGTTTGTCTGTTAAACCATCTCTTAGTTTGGTTTTTACTATATTTAGAAATAATAAGCATCTATGAGTTTTAGTTTGAAGACGAAAACTTGATGACACCATAATACAGATGGAGAAACGATGACTTTCATCCTTTATTCAGTACATCGTGCTGGTTCATTGGTGGCTTTGGTAGAACTAAGTGTGTTCTTCTTCCTGCTGCTGCTGATATTTGGGAACATTAATCCCACGTGGAACACCTTTAAACTGTTGTATAGTTCAGATCTTTGCACCAGGAGGTGATCGGTGTCTTCCTCTCTTTCCACTCACCACTTCTTAAACGATCTCTTCCATCTCCATTTTCTATTTTCGCTTCCATCTGTTTGTTTATCTCTTTCTTTCTGTTGCAGCACAGCCCCGTTTTTCCTGTTTTTTTTTTCTTTTTTACTCCTTCAGGCAAACAGAAGCGTTGCCAAGACGAGCTCCGTTGGCCTGCTTTGAATTTACATATGTAAATGAGAGCCAATGTTGCTTGTAGATCTGCAATTAAGCGAACAGCTGAAGCTTACAAACAACGTCGGTCCCTATTACTTTACCAATAACAGAGTTTCTTGTGTGCTGATTTATATCGCTAACCCCATTACCTTATTTCTGCAGCCTTTATGCAATTGGTTGGAGTTATCGTCCTGGACACGTCTCAAAGTCTTTGATTAGTGGAGCAGCATAATGTGTTCAGGAAGAAACTTCGCTCTTTCTCTAAATATATCGGTGCAAAAACACAAGCCTGACTTACTTTTTGATGCTTTTAAGGTTAAAAGCCGCCTGAGTTCATCAAAGCACTGTACTTCTATTTGCATCTACTACACTCTACAGTTCTAATTAGCTGCAGAGGTCAAAGGTCATGACCAAGACTAAAAACTGGTGCCATCACACATTATACCGTAGCCTAAATACAAGTGAATCACATGCAAAAACATTCACGGCAGAAACATTTCCATATTAGGACTGTTTCTACTCATTAACACTGCACAAAAGCTAAACAAATCAATCTCGACGACTCTGCACACACTCACACAGTGTATTCTGTCGTGGAATCAAAGGTTTTTTTTAAATATTTTTTCAGATTTTTCCTTAACTTTGCATGTGTTGCAGCTGTAATATCACATTTCCTTCCATAGGCTGTTATTGCCGGCTGAAAATCTGGTATAATTGAGATTTTAGTTGTAATAAAAGTCAGATTGTGCTGGATTTATTGCCTCTACGCCATCAGATAATTACATCTTTGAAAGGATGTAATGACTGAACCCGGTTTTTAACAGACATCCACACAGTCAAACTGTTCACCTCCGTTTACATGTAGAAAATATCAGACATCCAGTGTTTTATAAGTGTGTTCATTGTCTGGATTATCTGGATGATCACATTTGTTCATCCTACATGAAAAAAAATGAACAAAATAAAAGAGAAAATGAACTAAAGTGAACAAGATAATCCAGAAAACGGGGAAAATAAGAGAGAAAATGAACAAAAGTGAATAAAATAACCCAGAAAAATGTACAAAATAAAACAGAAAGTGAGCAAGTATGGAGAAGATAATGCAGAAAATTAGCAAAATAAAAGACAAAATTAAGAAAAATTAAGAGAATTAAAGAGAAAACGAACAAGTATAAACAAGATAATACAGAAAATGAACAAAATAATAGAAACAATATACAAAAGTGAACAAAATAATCCAAAAATGAAGCAAAAATGAAGTGCATTAAAGAGAAAATGAACAAGTATGAACAAAATAATAGAGAAAATGAAGAAAAGTGACCACAATAATCCAGAAAATGAAGACAATTAAAGAGAAAATGAACAAGAATGAACAAGATAATACAGGAAATGCACAAAATAATAGAGAAAATATACAAAAGTGACCAAAATAATGCAGAAAATGAAGAACAATTAAGAACAATTAATTAAAAAAAAAGATGCGCTCATGAAAAAGCGTGAGTATAAGAATAAGTGACTATGAATGGGACTTCTTCTAGTGACGTTCAGCTCCATCATCTCCTGACGTCCTCTGAAAAGCAGAATCATGGCCTGATAACTGTCCTAACTGAGGTTCTCCCTGGAGGAAGCGTCAGACCGTGCAGGGTTCACGTCCTCGGCGCCTTCAGAGCTTCGACAGGCTGTGATGACGAGCACACGTCCTGCCAGTCGGACTGTTCACCTCTGTGGAAAACATCAGCCTTTCCAGTGTTTGTTCGGTGGATTTGCCGTTGGATGTAGTATGTGGTGCCAGCTGCAGATAAGGAGGTCGGCCTTATTACCCCCCCCCCCCATCCCCCGCTGCTCCAAACTTTCCGTGTGCAGATTTGAGGTCAGTGTGACCTGCCCCATGTGGGAGGTGAGTGAAGGTGCTCCAACATTACCTCCTCGCCGGATGTTTCCTCTGCAGACGGAATCAAAAGGGAAGATTCAAAGTCGGTCTTTTTCGCTCGGGGAGTCCGGCCCCCGTTAGTCGATCCAGTTCACGCAGTTTTGACCTGATGTGTTTATTGACATTGACTTGATCGCCTTCTTCATCGGTAGCGTCCGGTGGAATCACGTCTTAGATTTTTTTTGCACGTAAGTCCGTTTTCAGTAACTACGTATCTCCGCTGTTTGAACCCTTCGGTGACGGTTGCGTCACTGGCGCTACATCACACACTTTACGGCGTCTAAATTACCGTAACTCCTGAAGCGGTCGCGTCATCCACAGAGTTCTTTTAGCAGCATTTTGTGGTGTTTTAGCGGTGAATTCTCATCAATAATTGTATATAATAGAGATAGTGTTGTTTAGGAGTGTGTTTTGACATGTTTTTTTAGTTTTTTCCTCGAGTTTTGCCTATTTTAAACAGTTTCTATCTGTATTTTTGTGGTTTGTACAGTTCACTGACAGCTGTATTTTAACTGTAAATATTCTATAAATGTACAGCATGTATATCTATATTATAAAAGTGAAGTGTACTCTGTTTGTGTGTGTGTCTCGGGCATCACTCTAACTCCGTACAGAGCTGACGGCTGCAGTTTGTCACACTTATGTGTTTTTGGTCCAGGAACTGACTAGTGGAAATGGAAAGTTGACAGGACCAGTATTTTTGGAGATATTAGTAATTTAAGAATACAGTAGCCTTCCACTTATGTTGCTATGCCTAGAATCATGTAAACACTTCAGCGGTGACTGTTGGACGATCTGTGCTGCCCTTCAGGGTCCGGATGGAAATCACCAACAAAATGAACAAAAATGAACAAATCAGTATAAATATGGACATAAATATCGGGACACATCATGTCTGCAGCTGTCAGATGTCCAGTTCATGAAGATCTGAGATTAAAGCATCAATATCAATAATCAATATGATATTTATCCCAATATAAACTCTGTTCTGACATTGTTTTGTTGAAAAGAAACTCCTGAATTCAACAGGTCCACAGACTTTTGTCCATATAGTTTAGAAACATCAATATTTTCATTGATTAATTTTTGTACATTTTGTTGATTATTTTGTTCATTTTTGTTCATTTATCTTTGATTTGTTGATTATTATGGTCTTATTTTGACTCATTTTGGTGATTATTTAACTTATTTTGTTGATTATTTTGTCCACTTATGTTCATTTTGTTGATGATTTTGTTCATTTTGTTGAGTATTTTACACTTTTTGTTGATTATTTTGTTCATTTTTGTTCATTTTCTTGAATATTTTGTTGATTTTTCTTGATTATTTTATTTATATTATTGATTATTTTTGTTCTTTTTTTGTTTTGTTGATTATTTTCTTCATTTTGTTGATTATTTTCTTCATTTGTTGATTATTTTTGTTCATTTTTGTTGGTTTTGTTGATTATTTTCTTCATTTTGTTGATTATTTTCTTCATTTGTTGGTTATTTTTGTTCATTTTTGTTGGTTTTGTTGATTATTTTGTTCATTTTGTTGATTATTTTCTTCATTTGTTGATTATTTTTGTTCATTTTTGTTGGTTTTGTTGATTATTTTCTTCA
>JAPQRP010000029.1:27738441-27752127 GCA_037367295.1 Apogon hyalosoma | reverse complement strand
GTATTTAGTATGAAGACATTTTAACCCAATAATGAGTTGAATTTTCTTATTTTTGCACAGGCCTTTCTTACAGTGTTCAACATAAATATCCTCCTGATGTGTCTGATTCCAATCACAGCCTGTCAGGGATGTCACCGTCACCGTCCTGATTAATGCTCATCACCCTATGAGTTCCTGTTAAAATATAAGCTTTGTGTTTAATCCTCCAACGAAAGCCTGTGTCCGTGCGTAGAGCTGCTGTACTTTGTGTAGAGCGATGACACATCCCGCAGCAGCGCCTAATGAGTGCCCAACATCTGCTGCTTATTCTGCGGCTCAGATTGGTAGAGTGCCTTGAAAGAACTCACTTCATTGTGTTGCACTGTGAAAATCAACAAGGAGACGTCTGGGGACAAATGAAAAGTTGAATTGGCTTCGAGTGGCTCTTTTCTAGATTAGACCGCCTTTTTTTTCTGCGAGCTCTAAGGCCATTTAACCCTTCGACAACAACTCATAACATCAGATGTAAAATGAGATGAAGGAAACAGACGAGAACACCTCCAGACTGGACAACGGCGAGCGCCAAGGCTCCCTGCACTCGACTGCGTATGAGTGGAACTCCTCGAGCGGCGCCCGAAGACGCATTTTCTTCTCATTAACAAAATGGGCGCGTGATGTAATTCCTCCGGAGAATGCTGCTACATCCCTCCAACAAAGCTCCGGTTATTTGCAGGATTTGCTTCCTTTTCCATTTGCAATTAACTTTAATTTGCCGTGATCTCGGCAGCGGTCGTCGTCCACGGCCCGGGGCGTCGTAAAAGGGGGGTAAACGTGACAAATTCATGGGGCCCAGGGGCCCATAGAGCAGTGGAGGGGGTCCAGTGGATACAGGTTAGAGGTCGGATAACCTGGATACCGGACGTATTGTCTTTCCTGAAACTGGAAAAGATCAAATTTTCTTTCAGAGGATCAACCCAGAAATTTGACATTACAAGCCTTTCCTCTCTGACTTTGATAAAATGTCTATAGAAAACAGAATAGAATAGCTATAACACTCATAATTAAGTGAATGTGGATCAAGGTGGGTGGGGGGTGGGGGACTACTTTTCTCTTTTTTCTTTTGTTTTTCTTTTTCTTTAGTATAACCCATAAAGACCCTGTGTTACTTTTGTTGGGGTTCCAAAATCTGTTTTTTTTCCTCTATATTTAAGTTTTCTTAAGTGATTTATCCCAACTTATTATGACACAATCCTCTGTATTTTGTGTTTTTTCAGTGAACATCATGTATTTTCCTATGTTGAATTTATTGATCGTGTAGATGTTCATTAAAGCTCAGATTAAAGTTGAGGCTTATTATATCAGAAACAGAGAAAACTGAAGAAAAAAATGACTTTTTCTGCAAAATCTGTCATTACTTGATCATAAACCCAGTGTGTCCATCCACTGTCATTGATCCAACTCCATGGGTTTCACTGCTGAATCAATGTTGTAGAAGATGACGCTGTTTCCACGGTAACTATGGAGCCTCTGAATGTCCAAATGGGTCATATCTGATGACCATGAAAAGATGAAGAACTGTATTTACACCACTTATTGAGATGCATTGATAGGGTTAGTGGATCAGAAGTTATTAATCATTTTAGATCAGTCGATGGTTTTGGTCGTCGGTGGCTGTTTGGGTCTTTATGGGTTAAATTTTTGTTTGTTGTTAGTTGGTTTTTGGAAAACTGGAAAATGGGACATGCTTATACCTGTGCTGAGAGGATATGTACACTGAGAATGTGTCCTAATAAAAAGATTATTAAAAAAAAAAGAAGTTGTGAAAATTTTGTGTAAACATGACAAATTCATGGGGGCCAGCATTCATGGGGGGCCCATGGAGCAGAGGAGGGGGTCCAGTGGATGCAGGATAGAAGTTATGAAAATTGCATGTAAGGTCTGTTCTATGATAGAGTAATAGAGGCGTAGAAGTTGGGAATCTGACGTTAAAAGAAAGTATGTTACGTTTCAGTTTCGTTTTCACGCTAGCGTAAGTGACGTTATGTATGGACCCCCCCCCCCGTCAGATCGACAAGATACTGAATTTTTATAAAGGGCCCACAACGCTTAGCTCTCACGGGGCCCACCATTGCTAGCGGCGCCCCAGTCCCCGGCCGCCATCCTCCGACCTCGTACGTGAGCGTTTGTGCGCGTTAGGAGAGTGGAGACGAGCTGTGACCGCCCCCACAGTGTGACTGCGGTACACACGAGAACTCCAGAACCTTTCCCCCCAGTCTTTGTAGTGCAACTGAGTGTTAGAGAATCCTTCCTGCCTCTGTCAGGGATAATTGGCACTCCATAAACACATGATAATTGGACCGCTTTGATCCCTGCAATTTCTCACTTCTTGTCCAAAGAGGCACAGCAGTTCTGTCTCATGTTTACCACTAGTCTTTATGTGGCAGCGAGAGGATGGAGAGAGTGAAATGGAGAGAGAGGGAGAGATTCGGTTTTCTTCTGAAGTGTTAAAAGCTCCCTGCAGGCAGTACTTCCTGCACCCAGCCTCTTTCGCCATTGTTCCTCCGCCGCTTATGGCCATGACTCACAACAAACTTTTTCTCTCGCGCGCACATTCACACAAGACCGGCTTAATCACGTTGAGAAAGTCTCCAAATAATCTTGTTTCTCCTTGTTTGTCCGTGTGTTTTTTTCCCTTGTTTTCCAGAAAGCCGGAGGGCGTACCGTTGCGTCCAGGGGGGTTCAGGAAGTTCATAAGGAGGGACTTCCTGTAGGACGACAAACCCATACTGTTCTACGAGGTAGGCCTTCAGACAGGAGGATCTCGCACATTTACAGGGTTCCCGCAGGGTATTAAAACATCTTCAAAGTCTCAAATTCACAACTCTGAGCATTTTAGTCGTATTTTAATCAAAATAATACGTGACTGTTTTCATCTAGTTTTAGTCGACGAAAACTGATGACATGTTATCTTGTTTTAGTCAGTGAACATTGTATTTTAGTCGTCCAGTTCTATTTAATCTGGTCAGTATGGTTTAGACAAAACCAACATTTTCTTTTAGTTAAACCCATTTTACTTCAAACAAGGTTATCTTATCACTTTTATGCACTCAGAAATATATTACATGCTGTCAGTTTCCATATTTGTATGAATATTCATGAGGCCAGTCTGAGTCTGTGGTCGGTCACAGAAATAAACATGACAAATTCATGGGGCCCAGTATTTGTGGGGGGTCCAGTGGATACAGGTTAGAAGTTGTGAACATTTCGTGCAAGATCTGCTGTAGAATAGAGACGTAGAAGGGGTTGAATAAGTTCTACTTCCTCCTGCTCCTTTTCAAATATGCAAATGAAGTCATGTTTTGTTTTCGTGTATATGTGTATGTTTTTGTTTCTTGTTTGTTTTGTTTTCTTATCTGTTTTATTTACAAGGACTAAGTAGGATTATTGTGTTTTGTTGCATATTCGAAATAAACTAAACTAAACTAAACTAAGACGTCAGGAGTCGTACGTTGAAAGCATGTTAAGTTTCACTTTCGCTTCACGCCAGCGTTAGTTATGGACCGCGCCCCCACGTATAGAACTGGGTTTATGTTCAGTTAACCCATAAAGACCCAAACATCCACCAGCGACCAAAACCACCTACTGATCTAAACTGTTTAATACCTGCTGATCCACTAATCCTATTAATCCATGTCAATAATTGGTGTAAATACAGTTCTTCATCTGTTCGTGGTCATCAGATATGACCATATTTGGACGTTCAGAGGCTCCGTAGTTACCGTGGAAACAGTGTCATCTTCTACAACACTGATTCACCAGTAAAACCCATGGAGTTGGATCAGTGACAGTGGATGGACACACTGGGTAATTAACAAAAATGAATTAAAAAAAAAAAACCTACAAATAAAGAAGTAGGTAAAAAACTCACTAAAATAATGTAAAGAAAGGATCAAATTAGCAACAAAATGAAGAAAAACAGCCAAAGTAATAAATCAAAGTCAAAGTCTCTTTTTCTTCAGTTTTCTCTGTTTCTGATATAATAAACCTCAACTTAAATCTGAGCTTTAATGAACAACTACATGATCAGTGAATTAAATATAGGAAAATACATGATTTATACTGATAAAATACAAAGTACAGAAGACAATACTATAATAAATGGTGATAAATCACCTAAGAAAGGATAAACAGAGAGAAAAATTAATTTGGGAAATAACGGAAAAGTAACACTAGTCTCTTTTCCATCGGACATCTGCGCAAAACTTTACCGAAATTTACTAAATGTCAAAAAAACACAAGTGCATAATGTCGGTTTTTCCATTAAATCACAAATGCAATGATTTCTTTATATATTATAGCGAGATGACACGAGAAGTCATTCCATAAACATGGAGACGAACGTAAATCTGGTGTTGATTTACAGATATATTTATTATTCTTCTATATTACCCTCTATCTCCTACTAAATTAGTAAATACTGTGGTTTCCTGGTGTGTCCGCACATTCCCATATGTTTCTTTTAAAACTCTTGAAATGTCCGTCAACATCTGTTTAGTTAATTCATTTGACTCGACTTGCGAAAAAAGGTCTTTCCATTATAGTTTTGCGTAATGTGCCATTTGCGCTGCGCCTAAAAAAAAAAAATCACCTCTTGCCAGCGCAAAAACTTTTAATCGAAAAACAAGAGTTTTGGTGAAATTTTTTCCATTCGATAAATTTTTATGCACAAGTTATATTCACGAGATTTGAGGGTCAAATGGAAAAGCGACTAGTGTGTTTTTATGGGTTAAATACACACGAATTATGTGTCATGAATTTCTTTGAATTTCATGGAATTCTCATTCTACTTCCTGCCATTTGGATTTGAATTACAGTTCCGCCTCCTGTTTGCAGTTGAAGTTGAATTCAGGGGTCATTCTCAGTTTAATTCTGGATTTTGTACAACCCTGACATAGTGAATAATGCAGTTAATATTACTAGAATCACATTCTTGTGGTAACTTTTACAGCTGAACGCTCTGCCTCCCGGTTATTTGAAATAGAAACCCTGTTAAAACACCCAAACTTCGGTTCCTTCTGTGCTGGTTGTTTAGCCTGGCAGTGATCACCAGTGTAAACCCTTTTATTCCAACCACTCACTGTACGTCCCCGTTAGTGAATAATGTATGTTTTTATTGGTACTACATCGCCTCTGGGTTCGGATCTCGCTCTCGTCACTAACATCGGAGCTGATTGTCATTCCGGCGGCGTGGCGGCTCGGCTCGGGTTCCTGTGATCCGACGCCGGCTGCTGCTCCTCATTGAACATTCCCTTGTTGTTTTACGTCTGTAACACAGGGGGCAGCAGAGGTCAACGGCCCTCCCTCTCCTTTGGCTCCCCTCTGCTCCTCGTCACGGATCCGGGGAGCAGGGAAGAGGTTAAACTTTGTGGATATGTTAATGCCTCCGTTGTAATGCATGCGCCCATAAATGTTTAAAAAGCACGGCAGTGGCTGTTTAAAACAATCCTAATTAACCCTGCGGGTATGGAGAGGAGCATGTCTTGAAGTTTTCCCTTTTTGTAGCCCAGCGATGTGCGAGTCTGTTTAAAGTGGTTCCAAACTGGGCTTATTGACAGAGGGGTGGGAGGGGCAGCGCCGAGCCTCAGATCCATGTGGGATCCGGGTAGAGCCCAGGCTTTTCTGCATACATTGTGTGTGTTTGTGTCTCGTTGGGACGTATTTTTGAGGATGAAACTGTTTGTTGCAGAGACGGAGCTGGATCGAGGAAAGAGTGGAGAGAGGAGGTGGGTGGTGGTGGTGGGGGGTGTCAAAGAGTCCGATCCAGCCCACAGGATGCAGAAATGAAACCGACGGTATTAACAATCATTTTAGTTCAGGTTCCACTTTCAGACCAGTTGGAGCTCAAGGTGGGCGGAGCAGTAAAATACTGTCCTAACAGTAGTCGAAGTGTCAAAAAACAGTGAAAGCTCCCAGTGTACGTGGAGGTAAACTATAGAAAAAACAAACAGTAAACAGTAGAAGTATGTGCACTGTGTGGTACCCCGCTTACCTGTTACTTTTGCACCGTTGACACCACTTACACTGGTACACATCTGCTTACACACTACACTGACGACATATTTGCACCGTTCACACTGATACAAATGTTGACATTGTTGACGCTACAAGGACTAAATTTGCACATTTTACACTACCTTGAATTTTCGAACAAGCTGAAATGTTTAAAATGAGTGCAATTTTTAATTCATTTTGTTAAGTTTTTGTTATTTTTCCGCGTGTTTTGTCCTTGTTATTGCTTAATTTGATCATATTTGTTGGCTTTTTTGTTATTTTTTTCTGTTAATCGTGAAAAATTACTAGATGTTTTGTGCTGCTACTAAACTCATTTTAGTTCAGGGGTCAAATACAGACCAATTCAATCTCAGCTACTGTCATAATAATCAATAAATAATGACCACTCGAAGATTTTTGTCTTTGTTTTAATATAAAATAGTAGAATTATGATGAAAATACTTACATTTCGCAAAAAAATTGAATAACCTGAATATTTAGATTTGTTCATTTAATTTTTTTTTTTTTTTAAGTAGATTGAATATTAAGACTCTAAACTAGCCCCTGGATCGGCAGGGTATCAGTGAAGATGAGGGGCAAAGTGTTGTGCAACTGGGCAGGGCTATTAGTAAGCTCCACCTACTTTTTCACTTGTTTTACCAATATTCTTCCTGTTATTAAATGCTTTGTGTGTTTGTAGATCCACTGTGTTTATAATGTACATGTGGAAATGATAAACTGAGGTTGAATATTGGTAAAATTACACTTATTTTTCTTTAGAAATTTCTGGTTCATGTTTTTCTACATTTTTTTTAAAGGGTTGGTTTGTGGGTGTAAACATTTTCTTCATGTAATTTTACTTTTTTCACTCTAAAACACGGAGAAAACTTTGGAGTTGACATTATTTATAGGTTCTTTTGATAGTATTTTATTGTTCTGATCCGCTTCAGATCATCTTGGGCTGAATGTGGAACCTGAACTAAAATGAGTTCTGAAGGGCAGGAGGTGCGGTTTGTATAGATCTGCTGTACGGCGGTGATTACCCAGCCAACCCTGATTTATACAGCACATTTCAGTGTAATATAAAAGTGAACAACAGGAAAACACTGCATGGGACCAGACGGCGGATAATAAAACAGCCACCGAACATTTTCCGTGTTTTATTCGAGATTAAAAAGTTGTCTCAAGTCGGAAGGAAGTTTTCTGCGGTTGTTTGTCGAAGGAAACGCTGCCATTTTTTTCAACTGGAATAACAACACGGTGTGCGTAGGAGGAGGCCCTAAATCAACACAATCACACAGGAAATAACCGAAGAGGAGGATCATGGGAGTTGTTTAACAGAACTGCAGAAACAAATCAAGGAAATCAAAGGACGCTGAAATCCTTTAACAGACACAGTACTGCATTAAACCTTCTGTTTCTGAGTCTTCAGTCATATTTCTGCTGGTCTGGTCTGACAACATCCTCTGGGGTTTGTTTACATCACAGAGAGGTGGGATTTAGAAACAGATGATTGACAGCTGGGATGACCAATCACTGTCCGGGTTTTTCAGGCTCTTCCTTCGTCCTTATTTTTCACGTTCTTTAGTCCTTGATGCTCGATCGCGACCTGGAAATCCATATTTGTGTCATTAATTCTCTGAAATCGCATCAAGAACCAGATGAATTATGACGTGGATTCACCTGTAGATGTTTGAAGAAACTGCTAATGATGGTAACGAGGACAACACCGGACAGCAAGAGTTTAGACGTGAACATAAATTCACTTTGTAAGTAAATGTGTCTCATAAAAAGCTGAGTCTGAATAGTTTTATTATTATTATTATTATTGTTTTATATTGTTTGTCTTTTGCACTATCCTTATGTATGTATCTTTTTTCTATTGTAGGATCAGTAATGTCTCTAATCTGATCTGATCTAATCTAATCTAGTCTAGTCTAATCTGATCTAATCTAATCTAATCTAATCTGAGCTAATCTGATCTAATCTAGTCTGAGCTAATCTGATCTGATCTAATATAATCTAATATGAGCTAATCTGATCTGATCTAATCTAATCTAATATGAGCTAATCTGATCTGATCAAATCTAATCTAGTCTGAGCTAATCTGATTTGATCTAATCTGAGCTAATCTGATCTGATCTAATCTAATCTAATATGAGCTAATCTGATTTGATCTAATCTAATCTAATCTGAGCTAATCTGATCTGATCTAATCTAATCTGATCTGATCTAATCTAGTCTAGTCAAATCTGATCTAATCTAATCTAATCTAATCTGATCTGATCTTGTCTAATCTGATCTAAACTAATCTGATCTGATCTAATCTAGTCTAGTCAAATCTGATCTAATCTAATCTAATCTAATCTGATCTGATCTTGTCTAATCTGATCTAAACTAATCTGATCTGATCTAATCTTGTCTAATCTGATCTAATCTGATCTAATCTGATTTGATCTAATATGATCTAATCTAATCTGATCTAATCTGATCTGATCTAATCTGATCTGATCTAATCTAGTCTAATCTAATCTGATCTGATCTAATCTAATCTAATCTAATCTGATCTAATCTGATCTAATCTAATCTGATCTAATCTGATCTGTTTCGTAGAGAACATGTTAAGTGTGGGGGTGGTTTTCTCCATCTTTGTGTCTAATATGATCTAATCTTTACTATTTTTCCTCATCATAAACCTGAGGTGGTTGGATCCCAGAGTTCTGCAGAGTTCACGTTCCTTTGGCGACGTACGCTCATAGATGTCAGTGATGTCAAACCAGCTCCAAACATCCTGCGGACAGGGTTCCTATAGAAGGACGTGCTCTTGCAGTGGGACGCCTGCGGTAAACACTCCGAATGCCAGCTGCGTTTTTCCACCGACACATGGCTGAGGGAAGGGAAGGGGGGGCGGGGTCTGGCGGGCAATGGTTGCTAAGTAAGAGAGCGGCGAGGGTGTTTGAATCTGCTTCCTGGTCTGGTTCCATGTGAAAGTGAAGCCCAGTGTTTACCGTCAGAGACCTGGCTCCGCTTTGGTCCAGATGGTCCCGTCCTGCATCCGTCGCCCCAGAGCCCGACTCCCTCTCGCCTCCTCTCTCATCTCTTCTACTTCCTCTTTTTCGCCTCCGTCTTATCTCTCACTCGGCCTCCTCCTCCTCCTCCTCTTCTTTTTTCTCTCATCTCTGGCCTCGATCCTTCCTTTTCCCCCTCGTCGTCCACCTTCACCCCTCCCTCGTGTCCGTCGCTTCTACTTTTACGTCTTCCCTCGTTGCCCTCCTTCGTTTCTCTTTGTATCCGAGTGTCAAATAGGCTGTGAGGACGAGCCAGATCACTGTGGGTGTGGGGGGGGGGGGCGCTCCTCTCCTCTCCCCGCCTCCTGACCCCTGGTTCCTGGTGCTCGGTTCATCCCCCTCTGTAGATATCAGTAATTCAGGTTCAGCGCCGGGAATCTGACTGTAGGCGTTTCTCGATCCTCCTTTTTTGTCCGGTCAGTCGCAGCCCAAGAACTGTTCCATTTAAAAGTTTGCACAGATTCCCAGATGTGGTTCTTGTCTTGGATGGTACTGTCGCCTCATGGCAAGAAAGGTCCCGGGTTCCATTCCGACACTAACACCTTTCTGTGCGGAGTTTGCATGTTCGTCCTGTGTTTGTGCGGGTTCTCTCTGGGTACTCTGGCTCCTCCCACCGTCCAAAGGTTCATTGGACAAGCTAAAATCGCCCGTAGGTGTGAATGTGGATGTGATTGGTTGTTTGTCTCTATAGCACAGGTGTCAAACATGTGGCCCGAGGCCCAAAACTGGCCCGCCAAGAGGTCTAGTCCGGTCCGTGGGATGAACGTGTGAAATGCAAAAATGACACTAAAGATATTAACAATCAAGGCTGTTAAAATCACTTTAGGTCAATTCAGTCTAACGTGGATCAGACCAGTAAAATACTATCATAATAACTTATAAATAATGAAAACTGCAATTTTTTTCTCTTTGTTTTAGTGTAAAAAAAAAGTTAAATTACACAAAAACATTCACATTTACAGACTAGCTTTTCACAAAAAATGTGAACAACTTGAAATGTCGTAAGATAAATAAGTGTAATTGTACCAATATTCTGCCTGTTACTAAATGTTTTGTGTATTTGTAAATCCACTGTGATCTGTACGTTAGAATGCACACGTGTAAATAATTAAAGTGTAAGATTTTTAAAATTGCACTTATTTTTCTTAAGAATTTTCAGGTTGTTCTTATTTGTTCAAGTACAATTTGTACATGTAAACATTTTCATTTTGGAATTTAACTTTTTTCACTCAAAAATATAGAGAAAACTTTGGAGTTGACATTATTCATAAGTTCTTATCCTATTATTTATATTATTTTACTGGTCCGGCCCACTTTAGATCATATTTGGCTGTATGTGGCCCCTGAACTAAAATGAGTTCGACACCCCTACAGCCACTTTTACACAGTAGATCCTGGAATAAAGGTCAGATGTGGATTCCACCTCTTTTCCTCCATTGTCTGATTTCCACAGATAAGCCAAAGGACTGACAGAGGTGAGACAGGCTGGACATTTACATAGTGGACCTGCCTTCACCAGTCAAAGGGGCGGGGACACAGAGCAGCGCATAGCGGGATGTAGAACGTGTGCGTCAGAAAACCCCCGAGCACGCCCTTCTGTGGACACCTTTATAAATATTGTGAATCAGTTCCATCATGTGAAGCAGATCACTTCTAATCTGAGGCTACAAAAGGATGTAGAGGAAGGACGTTGGAAAAAGTGGACCTTCTTCTTAGCTTCAAAAATACGACCTGCTCAAACCTGCTTAAGCAAGTGTAACGAACATGCACATTTACACTGTGTGAGAATGCGTATTTATTTACATATTCATTGATTATTTTTCCTATTTAAGTTGTCCCTGATCCAGCTGTTTGTGTCATGTATGTTTAACCATGTTCGTAGAAAAATAAGAAAAAGAAAGTAAAAAAAACAGAAATACCCTGAGCGTAGCAGTGTCGGCTCATAAAACATCTTAGCTAGCCTCTCCAGAGTCGGTCTGTCTTTCACCGTTCCACAAATATTAGCGTGGATAGAGTCCTCCGCCCGAAGTGACACCAGCCGGTGGATCTGGGCGTGTCCCCAGTTCCACATCTGTCTGGTGGCGTTGATGCGTTTGTCTACTGTACGCGGCCTGCGCTCATTTTTAAACCCCCCTGGTGCGGGGGTCACACACGCAGTACGTCATCAAAACGTCACACCTCGGTTCCGGTCGAGCAGTGTTCCTTTTCCATAGTGTTCCAGAATCCTGACTCCACCTTTATCTGGGCTCCGTTACTGCCTCCAAAGGCGTTCCTGAGCCGAGACAGAGGTGGGACCAAATGACCCAGCATTTCATTTACACAGACGTTCCGGAACAAATGTGAAATATTCTTGGAATAGAAGTAGGGATGCACCGATACCAGTATCAGGTATCGGTCCGATACTGAGCGCGTGTACTTCTACTCATACTCGTAAAAGTGCTCCAATAAAACCAAAGCGACACCACTTTACGCCAGCATGGCTTTCACCTCATAGTGCAGCAGGAACGTGGCGGAGGAGTGATGTCAGCAGAGATTTAACGAAATAAACGACGGTGACAGAAGTAACAGAGACTGCGAGTTACGTTAAAGACAGACGGATACAGACGGCGCCTTCTGTCCGTCCTCTGCGTACATTCCACACATTCCACACGTAATTCTGTCCATTTTTCAGGAGCTAAAGAATGCGTACCCAGACAGAGAATACGGAGCAGAACCACCGGGAACCGCGGAGGTAGAACATCTGTTCAAACAGCGACTGTGAGTTAGTGAAAAACTACGGACACATTTATGACAAATACCCTCATCAATATCAACATTAATATCCACATTAGTATCACCTCCTGTTGTCGTGTTTGATATTACTGACTTTCTTCCTTTTCTTCTCATAAGACGTTCCTCTTCTTCGTGGTATTTGTTAGTACGGTTAATTCAGAGCAGCACCCTCTGGTGGATGGATTGAAAAACGCTCATTCCAACACATTAAATGTCAGTAGCAGCACTTTGTTCCAGTCAGACTAATGACAACCACAATAAAGCACATTTTCAAAAGGAACTAAGAACTGGAATGATATTATTAAATACTCGTATCGGTACTCGGTATCAGCAAGTACTCAAATGTAAGTACTCGTAATTGTACTCGGTCTGGAGAAAAGTGGTATCGGTGCCTCCTTAAACAGAAGTGATGCGGAAAAGGGGCTAAAATGTCAACGTTATGTGAACCGGAGATCTTGGCGCTAACTGAAAAGCGATCAAATGGCGTTGAATAACACGCAAAAGGCGGAAAGTGCGTATGCAGAGCATGCCGAAAACCGTAAGAACCGACGTGACGTACAACGCGATTTCACGAGGTCAGTCTTGAATAATCTGCAACACGTGTCTCAACTTCATGAATCGTTCTTTAGCGCTCACGATTTCCATGAAAACACACTATGTAATCGAAGCCTCCTGTTCATATGTAGCACGTCTGTATGTTTATGACGCCGTGAACACGATGATGCTTCGAGGCGTCGGGGCTTCGTCGTCTCTCCTCGTGCTGTAGACGACACAGATATTGACAGTTTTTACAGGGAAAATAAACACACATGTAGAGTCCGACGGCGTCTGACACTCTGTGGGAGCGTGTGCTGCGGTGACGCGCCTGCACGAGTCGTGTCGACAGGTTCTGGAAAGGTTACAACTGTGGAAGTCTGTTTTGATTGACTAAAGGGAAAAGAAGGGCTTGTTTTGTAGAAGTTCATAGTGAAACTCCTCTGTCAGTCACGTTAAATTGGCTCCTGGAAACTGAAGAAACACTGCCGTCCGCCTTTAGTCGGACAGAAATAGAGTCGAAGAGACGCCTCTGCTGCCGGACGAGTCTGATGTGTCGGCGACTTCAGAAGCAACTTTGCATTAACCCTTAGATGCAGAAGTGGGTTCAGATGACCCACTGAGGTGGATTTATGGCAATATATTTGTAATGAAAAGTTATTATTTCATATTCCAGGTATTCCTCAAAAACATGTTACTGACATCATGTTATTTATATTTTTAACGTACCTTTTATAGATTTTATGTAATGGTGGTTTTTGTTTTACTACCCCTTAACCCTTGACTGGGCAAGTGACTATTTTTGGTAATTTCTGTACACATTACAAGACATCAACAGTTCCAGGGAGGACAGTGAGTGCCCAATCTGAGGTCCAACGTGGTCTCCAGGGTCTGGAAGGTCCACCTCTGAGGTCCAACGTGGTCTCCGGGGTCTGTAAGGTCCACCTCTGAGGACCAACCAGGGTCTGTAAGGTCCACCTCTGAGGTCCAACCAGGGTCTGTAAGGTCCACCTCTGAGGTCCAACCAGGGTCTGTAAGGTTCACCTCTGAGGTCCAATGTGGTCTCCAGGGTCTGTTAGGTCTACCTCTGAGGTCCAACGTAGTCTCCAGGGTCTGTAAGGTCCACCTCTGAGGTCCAAGCAGGGTCTGTAAGGTCCACCTCTGAGGTCCAACCAGGGTCTGTAAGGTCCACCTCTGAGGTCCAACCAGGGTCTGTAAGGTCCACCTCTGAGGTCCAACCAGAGTCTGTAAGGTCTACCTCTGAGGTCCAACGTGGTCTCCA
>JAPQRP010000029.1:27670742-27690330 GCA_037367295.1 Apogon hyalosoma | reverse complement strand
TACAGGTGTGGCAGACGGATTACAGCCAGAACCCAGCTGGACCCTTTACACCTGGACGCACACATTTATGGAAACCATACGTGTATTGACGCCAAACTTTTAGAATCCAGAAAAGGTCCGGTAACTGGTCCACTATCTCTCCCTTTTTTGAACCACGCCCGACTAACAGCACCATCCCTTTTTTGCTCATTTAATAACAATTACTTGATTGTTTTATTAATTTGTTGTTCTTTTTGTGGATCAAGTCGTCCTTTGATCCGTGTCAGTTGAGCTTTTATGAACAGCTACATAATCAGTGATTTAAATATAGGAAAACACCTGATTTGCACTGAAAAAAATGCTAAATCTAGATGATAATATTTATTCATTTATTTGGAACATGTAAAGAAACAAAATAAAACAAAACAAAGCAAAAGTAAGACAAAAACAAAATAACATTTAAATGTACAGAATCTGTCCTCAAGTACGTGTCTGAATGTGCAAAGTTGAAAAGGAGTAGGAAGAAGTATAAACTGTACAATAATATTATGATAAATACAGCTAAATCCTTTAGGAAAGACAAGAAAAAACCCATTTGGAAGTTGTGACAAAAATAGTGGTGGGTCTTTACGGGTTAATTATCGCTCTCTTCCAGATTAATCTCAGGCATGTCCGTTTTTCTAACGAGGCAGGGTAATTGAGAAAGAGAAAGGTAAGTGAGAACGCGGGGAAATAATATTAATGATGGATGGAGTGGGCGAGGGAGCTAAGCAGAGAAAGAAAGAAATGATTCTTTTCTGCATGGATATGAGGGTTTAATTGGACGCTGTTCTTGCGACTGGGCGGATGCAGGGGCTGCTGCTGCTGCTGCTGACACAGGGAGTTTGGGAAAAATTGAGTTTGAAACAAGAGGGAAATTTTCTGGCTGAAATGAGAGATGGAGCGATAGGGGAAGAGCTAAGCCAGGACAAAGAAACAGGTCAGCCACTTCATCTCAACACCACCGTCTCCCCTTCTGTCAAAGCCCATTCCAAGTGAAATACGCCACCGCACTGCACAGCAGCTGCTGATCTCTCACGCCCTGGCATTACAATTGACACTTAAGGAAAATGCAGCCGGGATGCCCAAGGATACAGATGATGCATGTCCCCGCCGGTCCGTCTCAGACATGTCCTGGTTTTGTCCCGCTCAGCTCCCATCCGAACAGAAGGCATCCGAGTAAAAGGAGCGCTGAAGGTGATACTAACGGATGCAGCTGGCGAGGCGGCGTCGGGACTAAAGGATGGACAGAGCTTAAGAGTGGATTTAGACGGGGGGGTCATGTCGCAGATCAAACCCAGAGGTACTCAAGTTTCTTACAAATGCATCAGAAGTCTTCGGTGGACACTGAGGTCAACATTTGACACACAAACATCTGTTATTTGTGGACGTCGGTGGCTGGGGCGGCGGTAGCAATAGTGGACCCCGTGAAAGCTGAACACTTTATAAAATTCAATTCAGTTCAGTTTTATTTGTAGAGCCCTATATCACAACGAGGTTGCCTCACAGGGCTTTACAGAATTAGATATGAAAACAAACAACAGTCAAATAAACAGTAGATGAAGGAAATGGATTAATGTCCCAGGCATCCGCTGTGGAGGTAAAACTCCAAAAACCCACTAGGAATTCAGTATCCTGCTGCTTTGTCAAAGTGGTGGTGGTGGTGGTGGTGGGGGGTCCATAACCATTGTAACTAACGCTGGTGTGACCTGAAAGTGAAACTTAACATGCTTTCGTTGTTCGACGCTCGGCTTCTATTCCTCTATTAAACAGCAGATCTTACACAAAATTTTCACAACTTCTATCGGGAATCTACTGGACCCCCACCTCTGCTCTATTACCCCCCCCCCCACAAATGCTGGGCCCCATGACTTTGTCATGTCAGTCTGGTACCAGAACACACGCAGAACTACCGAAACCACCAACAAATCAACCCCAAGCATCCACTGAATAAAGTCTAAAGCCCAACCCCAACTCACCCCCCTGCTCCTACATTTTACGCATTGACATGAAGGGGTAGGGGTGTCAGTGAGTCCGAGGGGGAGGGCTGTTTGACCCTCCAAACAGAGACGTTTCAGGACCACACTACAAATGGAGGGGTAGGAGAAATTTCCCACAATTCAGTTCAAATCATCAGTAAAATGGAGGTAAACACCGCAAAAAAGTGCAGCAGTGACGAAGGAAACACACAAATGGACGGATTTTCTTTGTAAATAACTTCATTATTTGATCGTCCGTTTAATGCAGTTTTAATGTGTTATAGATCGCATTTCTGCTGTGTGCGGTTGATAGTCGTATAAAGATGACCAAAGCCCATGGAACAGAGACAGTTCCAGCTGCTGACAACATGGAGAATACTGTCGGAAAGAAAACTGTCGCATTTGTTTATAGCGGCATCGATGACTGCTGATGACGGAACAGGTCTGGAAGGGTTGGACCATGTCACAGGAGAATGTTTACACCACTACCCCTTACAGCTCCGTTTCAAGGGGTCGGGCCAAATGCAAGGGCCAAAGGGGGAGGGGTGAAAATGAGAAATGGGATTGGGCCTAAATCTCATCGTTTCCACACATTTGTATTATGGAATCATCACGTTTTCTTCATCAAACTAAAACTCATAGACACGTATTATTACTAAAGTATAGTAAAACCAAACTGAGATGGTTTAACAGACAAAAAACAGGTAAAACCAGTATAAAAGATGGTGAAAATAAAGTAAAAGATGTTAAAACAGACCAAAAATTTTGTAAAATAAGTCTAAAAGATTGTAAAACCAAACTATTTAACGGTTAAATCAGATTTAAAGATGGTTAAACTAGATGAAAGAACAGTAAAACCAAACCAAGATATGGTTTAACTGACAAAAAGTGGATCAAACCAGTATAAAAGATGGTTAAACTAAATGAAAAGGTGAATGAAATGAGCGAAAATTGTTTCCACACGTCCGTTTTATGGTTCCATCACGTTTCGTTCTTCAAACTAAAACTCATGGATGCTTATTTTAACATTCGCTCAAAATAACACTATTATAACCGTCACTTGCTGCATTAGCTGATAGTTTACATTACAGCTCTGTTAGCTTAGCTCCATTAGCTTAGCTCTGTTTTTAGACTTGCAACATGAATGCTAAGTCAATACACAATTCAAGTACGACTCATCAACAAATCTTGATGGATCTCTGTATTTGTACTTTCCCAAACATGGAAACGCCTAAACTTTTCTTTAATGAAAGTGCTCTATAATATAAACATCTTCTCAATTCAATTAATTTACAACGTCTTGTGTCGCTGGAACTCCCACACCTCCCATGGTCCCTGTCATGAAATTTTCGGGGTTGTGTAATTATCATACAAATGAGCCAAACACAATTAACAATCTAATCGAGTATTAAAAGTGAAGCGCCTTGAGAAAAGTCAAAGTTAGTCGTGGTTATAGCTTAGAATGGTTGTGGTTAAGATAATATTGGAACAGGCTACTTCCTGGATCAGACGCCTTGCACTAACATTACATTTTTATCATTTTTTTATCATCAACTAAAATCATTAGGGGTGTGATGCTGGAGGACAATGATCTACATGTGCACTCGTCTTCATTTTTATTGCTGTGGATGCAAATGGAGAACTACTAATTAATTTGAAGAGTAGCATCGAACACTGAATATCTGACTGGAATTCATTCATTGGTTCATTTTCCGAACCCTTTAATCCTCTTGAACAGGGGTGTCAAACATACGGCTAAATCTGGCCTGTGGGATAAATTTGTGAAATGCAAAAATGACACTGAAGATCTTAACGATGAGTTTAGTTCAGCCCTTGGTTCATAATAACCTAGAAATAATGACAACTCCAATTTTTATAGAATTTATTATTATTATTATTATCATTCTGGACATTCCTCTGCATTTTTGACGGACTCAACATGCGCAGTCTTTTTTTTTGGCAAAATCATGAGTGGCAGCAAAAAATTTACATTTTCCCTTTTTTTTTTTAACACTAAAACAAAGGAAAATGACATGAAAATGTTTACTATTACAAACTATTGTTTCACAAAAATGTGAATAATCGGAACAAATATGAACAACGTGAAATGTCATAAGAAAAATGAGCACAATTTTAATAACACTCTGCCCGTTCCTAAATGTTTTGTGTATTTGTAGATGATCTGTTAGTTCTAATGCACATGAGGAAATGAACAGAAGAGGCAGAACATTGCACTAGTCCAGGAAATAGGACTATCCCATCCAATCCACCGGTGCGTAAATGTTGGATTTAGAACCCACCAACATGCAGAACCCAATGTGGTGGTGGACCATGTACCTGGACTATGATGGTGGGTTGAAGGTCATCCAGTTTTGCTGACACATGTTCAGTCAAAAGGTCAAAAGTCAAAACTGGCACTAATTGATCTATCGTTGAAGAAAAATGGACCAATGATTAAAGCTGTGGTTTCTCTTTGCCTTTTGTTCATTTTGTCTTTTATCATTACTTAGAACAAATATCTATCTATCTATCTATCTATCTATCTATCTATCTATCTATCTATCTATCTATCTATCTATCTATCTGTCCACACACACACACACGCACACACACACACACACACACACACACACACACACACACACCATATCTCATGAACTGCTTTGTAATTCTTTTTTTAATTGTAAAGACACTTAGTGGACACCCTGTATTTCCTCTTTTTCTCTCAATCAAACTCCCGTCAGTGGACGCCTAACGCTCTGAAGTGGGGAAACTGTTTTTAGCCGTTAGCTTAACGCTGCGAACAGACTGAATGTTCCCTGTAAACATGTTCGTGATGTAAACATTGTTTTTCAGGCAGCTTTCCCAAAAACACACACAGAAGTTGAGTCAGTTTCCTGATGGATGGAGTTGACAGATGAGGGGCCACAGGCCTCCCAGCCGGCAGCCGGGGCGCATGCCAGGACGGGCTGGTCATATGTAGTTTTTAGCATCCACCCCCACCCCCACCCCCCCGCTGCGACACAATTAGCAGTCATTAGCAGCTCTGGGGAGCAGTGGGGTGCATGGGGTTTGGGAGGGTGGAGGTAGGGGATGGACTCCAGCAGCAGAGCTAATCAGGTCTACATGGCCCTCCCTAGACCCCCATAACACAGCAAACACCAAACACATGAACATGACCATGAAAGTCTGATCCCTGGGAGTAATTGGATTATTGTAACAATCAGATCTAATGTGTTTACGTGCACTTAAGAAATGCGATAATCGAAAAACCTTGGTTTAGATCAGGGGTGTCAAACATGCGGCCTGGGGGCCATATCCAGTCCACTAAAGGGTCCAATCCGGCCCCTGGGATGAATTTATGAAATGCAAAATTTACAGTGAAGATATTAACAATCAAGGATGTTAAACTCATTCTCAGATCAGTGGGTCACACCAGTGAAATACTGTCAGAATAACCTAGAAATAATGAAAACCACAAGTTTTTACCTCCGCCAAGGAGGTTCTGTTTTCATCAGGTTTGTCTGTTTGTCTGGTAACAAGATAATTCAAAGAGTTCTGGATGAATTTTGATGAAATTTTAAGGAAATGTTGATACTGGCACAAGGAACAAATGACTCAGTTTTGGTGGTGATCCAGATCACTATCTGGATCCAGGACATTTTTGAAGGATTCTTTCTCCTTGCAGATAGGGCCAGTGTCAGGCCTGCTCTGGTGATGATGTCATTACTTGTTTTATTTTTTTTAAAGCTTCTCTATTCTCTCCTTATACAACCTGTTACAACTGAAAAACATTTGTACTGCTCTTGTCTTCCATTGCCAAAGAATTCCACAAATTCATTCGTTGAATTGATTTAAATTGTGAAATTCTGAATTTTGTACAACCCTGGTGTGCAGCCGGCAAATCAACACACACACACACACACACACACACACACACACACACACGCGCGCACACACACACGCGCGCACACACACACACACGCGCACACACACACACACGCGCACACACACACACACGCGCACACACACACACGCGCACACACACACACAGTCTGTCATGTAGAGGCTGAAGCCAATGAGATGGAGTACTTAACAGCGTGCACAAATCCCACAGGATCAATACTTAGCCGGAGTTATTACTCAGTGTATTACATTTATATTGGCGCGGCGGCTCTGCAAAGCCACCCATGATGAACCGCCAGAAATTGAAGTCAAAGGTGACTCTGCACAAAAGGAGCATAAAAGATAATGTGGAAGCCAAACCGAATAATCCAAACCGCGGGGTTAGCGTCACAAGAACGCCGCCGCAAACCCCGATGGTCCAGATAAAGCCCGACGGGAGGGCCTCGGACCTGCGAATGTGACACCGACGCACAGGCTGGTGTGTTTACGGCAGACGGCGGCAGCTCGTCCTCTGCATCGGCGGCGTGTCGTCCGTCCTGCTGCGATCGGTGCGTCCGGTCACCGAGGCGACCGCTGCTCCAGCTGCTCTACGGTCCGAGGCCGAGCGGGAAACGGCATCGACGGTGTGTTAGTGAGTGGAGCCTCGACACAATGAACAGCTCATATTAGAGAACTGACTTTAACCCATAAACAGCCAAAAAATCCACCATGAAAAACAAAACCATCTACTGATCTAAACTGTTTAATATCTGCTGATCCACTAATCCAATCAACCCATGTAAACAACTGGTGTAAATACAGTTCTTCATCTGTTCACGGTCATCAGATATGACCCATTTGGACGTTCAGAGGCTCCGTAGTTACCATGGAAACACCGTCATCTTCTACAACCAAACAAAATGAACAAGAATGAATAATAAATCCAAAAAATAAATAAATAACACGAACGAAATGAGACCCAAACTGAGCAAAACTGAAGAAAAAAAAAACTAAATAGTCAAGAGAATGTCGAAAATTCAATAAAATAATCAAGAAATTGAACAAAAATTAAGGAAAATTAATTAAATAGCCAAGAATAAGAACAAAAACAGCCAAAGTAATGAACAAAATTAATAATAATAAAAAATAATAATAATAATTAGCAACAAGAACAAAATAAGCCACAAACTGAATGAAATTAAAGAAATATGTTGAAATAACTGGTGTAAATACAGTTCTTCATCTTTTCCTGGTCATCAGATATGACCATATTTGGACGTTCAGAGGCTCCGTAGTTGCCGTGGAAACACCGTCATCTTCTACAACATTGATTCACCAGTAAAACCCATGGAGTTGGATCAGTGACAGTGGATGGACACACTGGGTTCGTATATGTTAAACAAAATAAAACGAGCTGAATTTAAAAAAAAAACAAAACCTATAAAATAATAAATTATATGGAAAAAATAAGCAAAAAATACTCTAAACTAAAGTAAAAACAATCAAATAAGCTGATAGATATATTTTGTTGAAAAAGTCACTTTTTCTTCCATTTTTTCTGTTTCTGATATAATAAAACTCAACTTTACATTGAGGTTTCATGAACATCTACATGATCAGTGAATTAAATATAGGAAAACACATGATTATTAGTGGAAAAACCCACAAAATACAGAGAATAATATCAGAGAAAATGATGATAAATAACTTAATAAATGTGAAATAGTGTGAAAAATCCATTTGCGAAGTGACATAAAAGTAGCTCTGGGTATTTATGGGTTAATTTTCTGTGTCATTTCACCCCTGGTTTTCTTTTTTTTTTTGCTCTGTAGCTTCTTTCCTGCTGTAATAAACAGCTGGTATTGGAGAAGTGAATTTAAAGCAGAGCCGCGTGGAATATTTCTGCACATAAGAGGACGGAGGCAGAGAAACACATCAATAAAGACGACGGCGTTTAAGAGGCAGACAACCTTTACAAAAGAGGCGGGCTTTAATGGGCTGGCAGCAGCGGCGGCGGCGGCTCATAAACCACAACCGCATCCGATGCAACCCAGAGCGAGGCTTTAGTCAAGGCTGTAACAGACGAACGCCACCAGACCAGGACGTACGAGTCCGACAGAAACCACAGAGTCTACGTCCAAGAGCAGAGGGGTCCGGGATCTGTGGGCAACTGGATTTTATTTTCAGAAACAAAAGAAAAACTAGTGGTTGATTTGATTTACACTTTAAAATACAAGAATTACAACTGAATTTCAAGGTGTTTTTTTTTTTTTTTCTCCAGTGTGAAAACAGATAAACCAAATTTAAAAAATAAATTGATTTTCGTTTCCTCAAATGACAAAAAATAAAGTTACGACCTGACAGAAATGGAAAAACGAACCAAAAATGCAATCTAAGTAGAAGACACTTCAGGAACCCACCGAGAAGTCCGGAACTCCAGGGTCAGACCAGATCAGAGATCAGAAATGTCAACATGGAACCACACATTTGGTCCGTTTGATTATTTACAATTTTTAATTTGTGCGAGCAATTGAGAGAATGAAAAACTACTGTTTTTTTGATTTGTACATGAATAATGAAATAACCAGTCGTTTTTTCGTTTTCCGATTGTGGATTCTCAATTGAATATGAAAAGAACCAATGACACACGGATTGTGTACGTGGTGCCATTCGATTACCGTTTTGACATTAACAAATGAAAAACGATTCCTATTCAGTTTTTTGTTTTAAAATTAGTAAACAAATAACAGAAAAAGGCTTGTATCCTGTTATTCGTAATAAAATTGAAAAAACAAAAAAAACAAAAAAAATGGAAAATTGGAATTGAGTAGAATGTAGTGTCTTTTCTAATCCCATTTTGCCGTAGGTAGGTCTTTTTGTAACGACCCGGAAACTGTTTTGCCGAGTTTTCCTGAGACCCACGAAACCAAAGAAGATGTTTGATCAGTGCATGTGTTGGTGATCGGATTTTCTTTTTGGAAACAAAAGAAAAACTAGTGGTTAATCAATTTTCATTTAAAAATACAAGGATTAAAATTGAATTTCAAGGTGTTCTTGTTTTTCAGTGTCTTTCACGAAAACAGCACTAATGCCGAAGTCACAAAGATTCTTACGAAAGACAGGTTTGTACGAACAAACCCATCTTTCGTAAGAATCTTTGTGACCTCGGCATGAGCGCTCTGTCCTTGAAAATGACAACATCCGGTGTCAGAAAATAATTAAAAAAAAAAAAAACTGCTGTTTTTGGCCTGTTTTTCCATTTCTGTCAGGTAGGAACTTTATTTTTTGTAATTAGAAAAAATGAAAATCAATCCATTTTTTAAATGTGGTTTATCTGTTTTGACACTGACAAAGAAAAAATGCCTTGAAATTAAATTTTAATTCTTCTATTTTAAAACAAAAATCAAATTAACCACTAGTTTTTGTTTTGTTTCTGAAAAGAAAATCCAATTACCAACAGATCCACTGACCCAGAGGGACGTCCTGATGTGTACGATGGTGTTTATCCAAAAAAAATACATAAAAAAAGAAACAACTTCGCTTGATCGTCACAGCAGTGGCAGAACACACACTTCAAGGACAAATGTTTTCATCATGGAAGCATTTTCACATTCATTACGTTAATTCTGTTTTCCTGCAGCAAAAGACAAGATGAGCAATCAGACAGAACCTGGTAATCAAGTGGAGCCCTCTGCGTTTCTGCATAATTGTCAAGTATTTTTACTTTCCATGACTCATCAGGTCGATGTTTATTCCACTACATTTGTACTTGAGGAAAAGTCTGTATTTAGTGATTCACATTTATCTCACAACCGTGATAAAATGTTTTCACACATGAAACACAAGGCTCGAGGAAAATATTACACCTTCTTCTTTAGAGCAGGGGTGTCAAACAGGCGGCCCGTGGGCCAAAACCGGACCGCCAAGGCTTCCGATCCGGTCCATGGGATTGAATTACAAAACATTACACTGAAGATATTAACAGTCAAGGGTGTTGAACTCGAACATGTGTGAAATTTGACAAGAATCAGTAGAATTGTGTCCAATCAAATTTTCCAAGCTGAAAAAAAAAAAAAAGTCCAAAAATTAAAGCTCAGGCGTCAAACAGTGCACGGAACCTCTCCTAGTGGTAAAGAACATGTGTGTGAAATTTGAAAAGAATTGGGTGAATATGGTCTGAGAAATGGGATGGACACAACAGCAAGTTGAAATTTCCAAAAAATTGTAAAAAAAAATCCAAAAATCTCAACATTTTAATTCAGGCTTCAAACTGTGCAGTAGACCGCTCCTAGTGTTAAGAACATGTGTGTGAAATGTGAAAAGACTTGGGTAAATACTGTCTGAGAAATGGGATGGATAAAAATTGAAGTTGTAATTTTAATAAAAAATAAAATTACATTTTTTTTAATTTTCAAAAATGTATTAAAAAAATGCAAAAATGTTAATTCATCTATCAACCTGTGTACTGCGCTTCTACTAACAGGTGGATGAAATTTGAAAAAAAAAAAAAAAGGGTGAATAGTGTCTGATAAATCAGTTCGACAAATTTTCCAAGTTGAAATTTTCAAAAATTTGTAAGAAAAAAAAAAATCTAAAAATGTACATTCATCCATCAAACTGTCCTGCACTGGTACTAGTGGTAAAGAACAACCAGTGGACCTGCTGGTAAATCCATGTATATTAATAATAATGATGATAATAATAATACTAATGACGAAGAAGACGTGAAGCAGGTTGGTGTGTGTGTGTGTGTGTGTGTGTGTGTGTGTGGGGGGGGGGTCCTGAGCCCTGGGTTCAACCCCCTGTTCTGGGTTGTACCATGTCAGACCCCCCCTCCATTATTCACTGATGCCACATATGTACCGTCTGTATACCCCCCCCCCATATGCTGCTGTATAAATCCAATCACTGATATAAACTACAACAGCTCCGGCTCTTTCACATACAAACACTTCACTCCACTTTATAAGTTTTCTAATAACTGTTAATTACATTAATGGTCATAATGAGAATGTAATTAATCTGCACCACAACAACGAACATGTTTCCACAAATAACGTTTGTGTTAAATTATCGGTGGTCGTCAAAGCGAAGATAAACGAGACGCTCTGACATTAAACTCAAGTAAAGTTGCAAATAATTCAGCAGAACTTTTTTCCCTGTTCGTTGCAAAAAAACCAGAAATTTACAGATAAAAGTCACATGATACAAAGTGAAGGCGTATACACACCACATGTGTTTTCTGTTCACATTATAAGGTTTCCACATGTATGTTCACACCATTAGTAGCCCCCTGTCCAATCCAGTAATCAATGTGTAAACTGCCACGCACTGAGGACTAGCGTTAGGGCTAGGGTTAGGGTAAGAGCTAGGGTAAGGGGTAGGGCTAGGATTACAGCTAAAGCTAGGGTTAGGGGTAGGGCTAGGATTACAGCTAAGGCTATGGTTAGAGGTAGGGCTAGGATTACAGCTAAGGCTAGGGTTAGGGGTAGGGCTAGGATTACAGCTAAGACTAGGGTTAGGGGTAGGGCTAGGGTTAGCATTAGGGCTAGGGTTAGGGGTAGGGCTAAGGTTAGCGTTAGGGCTAGGGGTAGGGCTAAAGTTAAGGATAGTGCTAAGGTTAGGGGTAGAGCTAACGTTAGGGTTTGGGTAGGGCTAAGGTTAGGGGTAGGGGTAGGGCTAAGGTTAGCGTTAGGGTGAGGTTTAGGGCTAGGGGTTATGTGATCAATCAAATGGCATTGAATAATGTGAAAGGTCAAAAATGCGTACGTATAGCTCGCCATACACCATCCGAACTGGCGTGACATACGACATGAGCTCAGTCTCCAAAGACACACAACGCCACTGAAATTCCTCGAAGTACACAGCGTCATTTAGATGCAAATACATGCAAATACATGCAAAACCAGAAACTGACCTCAACCGGCCACACACTAGGGCTGTAAATACCCAAAAACCCAACTTTTAACCATCTTCTGCTTTGCCACCTGCCAAAAACACTCAAGGTTTTTTCTCATTAATATGCAAATGTGGGGAATCAGATTTGCGTGTTGGATTGAATTAATCCCCGCCGCCCCTTCTGCTTGTGCTGTAATCACAAATTACCGACAGGCGTCTGACGGTCGACTAAAGCCTTGAATCCTGTCAGAGGGTCTTTTACCTCGGGGGAGAAATCCCAATCAACACGACTGGTCCGACACGCAGATACGACGGCGGCATAGTAATTTAGCTCATCCACTGTCAGTTTCAAAGGGATATTCATTTTCCTTTTCTCTGTTTCTTATCTCTCTGTTCTTGTAGCGTCATTGTGGAGCGTCTGAAACAGGCCTGAGCCGCGGACGCTCGTTTCCTGACGTGTTAATCAGCTGGCAATTTGTTAACATTTAACAAGAAGGATGTGGATGTGAGGAGATAAAATGCCTCCATCCTCGCTGAGAAATTTCCGAAAGATCTGCCGTTAATGAGGAGGAAGGAAAATTTAAGATCAGAGGTATGGTGTGGACGGAGAAGACGGACTAACGGACACCCTTTCATGTTATACTCGATCGTTTATTTCATTTTGATGTCATTTGGATGCTTTTTTTTGGTTTTGTTTTTTAGGGATGCACAAAAAAAGTTAAAGCTTTCACGGATAAATAGAGCCCACAATAATAAATCTAAACTGCTTAGATTTGGTGCGTTTCACCAGTGCACAGTACACGTTGTTGCCATGCCAACCACCATAAAAACCAAGGAGAAGAAGAAGACGACGACTGCTTTAGTCCAACAGCAGAAGAAGAGGGACATTCGAAAACGCTGAACATAAAAAATGCTTAGCGTCGCTTCATGCCCCAGAACACTGATCAATCATCCCCAAAGTTCGACTTGGCAGTGTCCGACTCCAAGACCCCGAAATCAGTGTTGTCAACGTCACCCATGCTGATCTATTGTCAACTCTTGTCTTTCGGTATCTTCTTCACGAGGAACACGATCTGGACCAATGAGATGAGCCAGATTCTGTACATGTGTGTTTGCCGTCAGCTGGTTGGTCACAGAGCAGGAGAGGGGTGGGACTAAGTTTCCCTTACACTTTTATTTAAAGCGGCCTGTCTTTCATTAATTCCATTGACATTTTACAGACTAGTTTTGATTCTCATGGTAATATGGGACAAAATGCATCCCTGTTCAGCTCAATACGGGACGATTCCATTTTTCAAGGCATTGTTAGCAACCCTAGTAGGGATTTCCTGATCGGTACCGGCTGCCGATCTGACGGTTTTTTAGAAGATTGGACCAGATCGGATTTAGTCACGAGACTGCCCAGTTCTGGAGGGGGGTGGTGGTGGTGGAAAACAAACATCCTGCCCCCTCAAATTAATGTTTCTGAAGGTAGGGAAAAGGAAAATTAACTGCACAACAGCAGGTTTAGAGGGATTAGTGAAGGGTCTCTAAGTCTCACTTTCACTTTGAGGTCCAGTAGTGAAGCGCGAGTCGTTTTTTTTTTTCAACCTGCTGGGCTTTTGTGACCTTGGAGTACCTGCTGATCTGTGCACCACTAACATACGGCACAGAACCCCCCCCCAATATAATCCCTGGACGGACCTGTCCATAGACACTACAGTAGTGGTAAACATACGGCCCGCTGCCAAACCCGGCCTGACAAAGGTTCTAATTTGGCCACAGTATGAATTTGGAAAAATGATCCTAAAGTTCTTCAGAGTCAAAGGTGTCATAGTTGTTTTAGTTCAGGTTCCACATTCAGACCAACTGTGATCAACAGTAAAATAACAGGATAATAACCTAGAAATCAGCGTGTCCCAACCAGTGTGCCATGGTACATTAGTGTGCCGTGAGAAGTCATCAGGTGTGCCGTGGAAAATTATCCAGTTTTACCCGAATGGTTCTGAAAGCGAGCAGTGTGATATAGATACATATGACCGTAGGCACCAACAATCCACTCCACAACAATAGCCTCCGGTTTCCCTTTGCAAAATGAAAGTGAAAATGAACCGGCTCCGATGTGGTGCCTTCCGTTGATAAAGCCCCCCTTACTAGTGATGAGTGGATCAGTGACTTACCCGCGAACCCTGGGTATCAGGTTGGGGCGGGGGAGATATACCTCCCATACTATTATACAACGGACCTCAACCCGTAAACCGAGGGTTGATGCACCCCTCTGAGCTTTATGTTCCAAATGTTCTGTGACAATTTCATCCCCAATGTGCACGCCCCGAACATACATTCACACATAAACTTACATTTCTCTGCCCTTTTATCTGTGTTCAGGTAAATAAAGTGAGTGTCAACAAAACAAACCCAAAACAAAACAACAGAAAAATTAAATGACAGTATGACATCAAATTTGATCATGATAATCACAATAGTTTTGTTTCTCTGCTACTCTTTTGGAAATGAATCCTACTGTATGTGGAAATAAAACGCTGAATGAGTCACTGAATAAAAAAAAATAAACCTAAGAAAAACAGAGTGAATTTTAATTATTCCAATTATCAGTACTGAACTGTTTTTGATCCTGAATATTGGATCTTTTTCTATTATATTCAAGACAAACTTAACTTTTTCAATCACATTTAGTCCAAATAACAAATCTGACAAAAAAAAAAAAAAAAAATCCATAAAAGACCTGTCGCTGTAAAATATAAAAAATATAGCCGCTGATAGTTTTAATATGTCCGTGATGGTTTACGCTCTGATAATATTGTGAAGCTTCACTGTTTTTAATGCTTCTGTGATTAAAATGAGGATATTAAAGCGAATAAAGAGATGATGAAATATATAAGGAATCAAGAGTGACAAAGGCAATATGTTTAATTCACTCACCCGTTAGCGTGAGCCATTTTCATGCTAAATAGATGGATTGGACTCTTATATTACCTTCTTTTTGATACTTATTAAAATGGGAGCTGTTATGAAAATTCAAATTTCCCTCCACCTACGTCTGCTCAGCGTGTGATCACCACATAATGGATGAACGCTGTCATCAGTTTCACTTTTATGTTTCGCAAGCAGTTTTATGAAGAACTCCACTCAACAAGAGACAAACTCACTAATTACATTTTTGGATCCAAAACAGTTTATTTCAATTAAATCACCATGATCGGTGGATGCGGTGCCAAGGGGAGATAAAGTGGGAAGTAGACATGAGAGAAAAGAAGAGATGATTATAGCTGCGTGTGTTTCACTGCTCTTGTTTTGTCCGTTTTTGGCTTCGATAAAACCAGTCGTAAGCAGCAGACGCTTCAGCGTAGACGTCGGGTTTGGAACAGAAACTCTGAACACGGGTTCTTTACACAGTTTGACAGATTCAAGTGTTTCATGTAACGTAGATGTTAAAGACAAAATCCAGTCATCAAGAAAAGGAAGTTCAGATGGTCCAGGAGCTGCTGAGAAGCTGCCGTGTTCGTCGTCTTCCCTTTGACTCTTATTTACACCTTTACCTCAACACGGATTGAACTTTTTCTTCTTTCTTTCTGTTTTTTTGTTTTATGCCCAGAGGGTTTTTAACTTCTGAAACTTCTCAAGGCTTGTCCAGATCACAGCCACTATTTGGCCTCAACCCTTGAAGTGCTAAAGTTGCACTACTGCAACAACCAACAAACTAGGGGTGCAACAGTACACGACGTACTGAAGGGTAAATGGTAAATGGACTGAACTTATATAGCACATTTTCATGTACCTTCATGGTGCCCAAAGCGCTTTATAATTTCCTCACATTCACACACACCAGTAGGGCGCTGCCAGACCTACTGGGAGCAATTTAGGGTTCAGTGTCTTGCCCAAGGACACTTCGACATGTGGACAGTCAGAGCCAGGATTCGAACCGCTGATCCTTTGGTCATTGGACGACCTGTTCTACCAACTGCACCACAGCCGCCCAGGGTACACCCCTCATGGTTCGGTATGAGCATGTACTGCCAGTGTTTCCGCTGGTGAGGTTTTGCCGTGGCGCAACACCATACATTTCATACAAAAAAGTCATCACCGTCACGTTAGACTTTTATACATATGTATAATATATAATAGGAAGTAAGTAAATAAAGCACTTTTTACAGATAAAAATCACAAAGTGCTGTACATAAAATGGGTGCAATAAAACAACATAAGAATATTTCATCAACTAAATAAAAGGATAAATCCATCAACCAAAAGCTTTCCTAAATAAACACGTCTTGAGCTGCTTTTTAAGAGTCCACGGAGTCGACCCCACGGAGGGACAGGGGCAGGTCCTTCAGAGTCTGGGGGCCACAGCCTGAAAGGACAGGTGTCCCCAAGTTTTAAAGTGAGTCTTTGGGACCTTTAGGAGGCTCTGGCCTGAAGACCTACGGCTGCACCCTGAGGAGTAGGGGCTCAATATGACACATAATAGGCCAGGACAAACGTTCTCCCCCTCAAATGAAAGTTAGTGAAGCTTCAGGCGGTTATAATAATAATAATAATGGATTAGATTTATATACACTTTTCCATGAACACATACTCAAAGTGCGTACACTGGATTCATTATTCATTCACTCTCACATTCTAACTCTGCTGGTGGTAAACTACATCTGTATCCACATCTGCCCTGGGGCAGGCTGATGGAGGCGTGGCCGCCAATTCGCAGCTACGGCCCCTCCCACCACCTCCAAACATTCATATGCATACATACACATTTACATATTCATTTTAGTCTTTTTTTGTGCATTTTTTCATGTTTTTTATTATTTTGTAAATATTTTTAATCATTTAGTTATATATTTTGTCTATTTTTCAACATTTTGTTTTTTATCTTATTATTTTTCCAACTTACAGAACATAATATCGAAGTACATGGTGATAAATCAATCTCTGGGTCTTTATGGGTAAAACAAAAAAAAACTATGCAAAAAATGGACTAAAATTAAGTAAAAAAAAAAAAGAAAGAATAAAATAAGCAACAAGTATTTGAATTTGGGCCCAGTGGTTTTGTTTAGGGCTTTTTTTTCCCCCTTAAATCAGTCCAGTTACTTTTTGACAACTGGTTTAACTCCATAAAGCAGTTACAAATTGAGCAAAAACAGCCAAAGTGATCAATAAAATGAACAAAAATGAATAATGAACCAAGAAAATCATAAGAAACATGAACAAAATAAGCCACAAACTGAACAAAAATTGAAGAAAAAATAATAAAGAGGGTTCTTTCCAGGTTCTGGTCTGACTTTTGGAACTCGTAGATATAACAGACTGTATTTACTGAAGTCATTCCAACAGATGTCGAGCAGTAAATATGACGGAAACGGACCTAAAATACATTTCACTTAAATGTGTGAGAAACAACGGGAGGATGGGACGGGCGTCGTTCTGATGACAAACAGGCCCAGACGACGGGCGTGACGGCATTATTTCAACTCCCCTCCGACGGAGCTTTAATTTAATGAGGCTCGGTGTGAGCGCTCTGGTGCATCTCAGGCTCACTTTGTCTGGACCAAGGTCAACGTGCAAACACAAGGACACGCCGAGGAAACGACAGCAAAACAACAGCAGAAGAAGGAGGATTACAAAGCACCGGTGGCGCAAACAACCGACGCCACAGCGGACGCCAGAATACCCCGATAGTTAACCCTTTAAGCCCTGACGTGTCACCGGTGAGCGTTCGGAATGTGTGATTTATTTCAATATTCATAAAAATTCAACCGTTTGCTCAATAAGAAAAATTTCAAAAAGTGCTGATACAATAGACCTTGTTCTTTCCACAGACATCTGAGCATGCTCAGCTCAAACCCCGCCCCCTGTGGAATGGGGGGGTAAAACACAGAAAAAAAAGGGCCCCAAAACAAAAACTACTGGGACCAAATTCAAATTTATTTTATTTTAATTTGTCAATTTTTTTTCTCCATGTTACTTATTATTTTGTAAATATTTTATTAGCTCTAGTTCATTTAGTTGCTTATTTTGTTTATTTTTCTACATTTTGTTGTGTATGTTATAATTGTTTTCTTCAATTTTGTTCAGTTTGTGGCTTATTTTGTTCATTTTACTTATTTTGTTGGTTTATTATTCATTTTTCTTCATTTTATTGATCACTTTGGCTGCTTTTGTTCATTTTGTAACTGCTTTATATGCTACATATGGAGTCAAAAAGCAGCTGGACTGATTTAGAAAAAAAGAACCCAAAACTAAACCTACTGGGACCAAATTCAAATCCTTGTTGTTCAGTTTGTTCCAGTTCACAGTTCATGTTCAACATCCTAAATCTCTTATTGATGTCCATTCTAGTGCCTTATTTAGTCCAAACCTGTCAAACTTCAGTTCCTCTCTTTGTCTTTTTCTGTTCTTCCACCTGTTTGGACCCCAAAACACACAGTAAAACAAAACCACTGAAGAAAAGGAACACGAGCACAAACTCACAGCAGCTTTAATGAACTGAAACAAATGCAGATTCACAGCAGCACCTTTACCTGGAATCAGGGCTCAGGGGTTAAAGGGTTAAAATAAACCATATATTCAGAACCATCACCACAGGCACATCAGGGGTTATTAAAGCCTAACTGCAGACGTGTTGTGGACGTTGTTGCCGTTTGTTTGTAATTGTAACAGTGCTTCCAGAGGACAGAACCCATCCAGATTATTAAACGCCGCCGCTCGCCGCCCCTGATGCACTAAATTGCAGCGTCGTCCATAGTCGCAGCGACAACAGCCAACAACAACATCAACAACAACAACAAGAATGCCTTCCAAACACACAAACACACACACAGACTTGCAGAGACAGTATCTCCGTCCTCTTGGCTCCACAACGTCCTCCCTCCCTCCATCTGTCTGTCACCACGGACGCACACGCCATCCCAGGCAGCCGTCGCCTGGCAACATGGCTCAGCCTCCCAACATATTTCCCAGTTCGGGTAAGATATACACTTTCAGCTCCAGTGTTATTTCATTAGAACAGAGCATGTGGGTTTGTGTTTCTGCATCTCCGTCTCCAGCCACCTGCTTTTATTGGAGTCAGCCCCCGGAGTGTTTGCTGGGGGAATATTAAAAAGACCAGCGCCGTTGAACGGGATATTATAACATAATTAGCAGGGGTTCCGGGCTGGCACACCGCTCCAAAACAGATGGACGGCTAATTCTATTAGCAGGGCAAGAATGACCGCCGAGCTTTTACCAGCAATAGAGCGCTGTGACCTTCAAGGCCCTGGACGTGGCTCGGTTCAGACCCCCAGACCAGGACTACATACGTACACTGACCCGCAACGGTCACGCTTGAACTGGGGTGTTTTTTTTTTTTTTAATTGGCAGCTTCTTTGGCTCTGAGGCCTTTGCACTGACATGACTTGTATGTTGTTATAAAATATACTGATACTTTTGTAAAGATCATGTCCTCTGTACAATATGTCTTTAAATGTATTTGTACTAGGGCTGCACGATATTGGAAAAAACTGACAATGCAATTTTTTTTAACCCTGTGATACATATTGCGATATGAAAAAAATACTCAGGAGGATATAATAGCTGTGTGCTGGCGACGTAAATGGCCAAATAAATTAGCTGTGTTATTCATGTGTCACCGTGGCAACAGGTGGAAGACACTAGTGACACAGAACATGTGTTTCAATATCATCCAAGTCTTCGTTTTAAGTTATTTTTCTCTTGTTTGTTGCTCATTTTTCAATGTTGCAATGTTTCCTGTGGAATTGATCTGTTGGTGTGGCAGTGTGAAATCCAGGGTTGCAATTGGGGGGGGGGGGAAGCAC
>JAPQRP010000029.1:27532921-27544499 GCA_037367295.1 Apogon hyalosoma | reverse complement strand
TGATTCTTAGATCAACAGAACAACAGAATAGTGGTTCGAACTCAGTACAAAGTGAGGTTGATCCTCTCCACAGATCATCGGTCGCTGCCACGCTGTCGCTGCGCTCATGTCCTGTTCAATAGTGTTTGTGTTTAAACTCAATAACTGAGGAACTCATCGTCCAAAGGGGCTGAGGGGGTCATTACAACATTGAACGTGGTCTTGTTCAATGGTTTTGGAGGTAACGTTGGGATCTGAACTCCTCACATTACCTCCAAACCACAAGAAGAAAAGATCTGCATCATCATTCAGACCGGCTCAATTCAGACCTGAATGAAACACTCAAAGCAGTTGAATTAAGGGGTGGGGTCTTAAATGGATCTAAACACATATTTATTTATGTAAATTCAACCTTTATTTAACTAAGAAAAATGACTTAGTGGAATGAACTCCTTTAAATTCTTGCCATTTTCACCTAAAATGCCTAAAAAAAGTCTGACAAAATTTAAATTCATTGTATTTTTCTGATCCATTTGGAGCTCAGACATGGTCCAGGCCTCTTTTGAAAGGTAAGAGTCTGCGGCTCTGTCCATACGAAGATGGTTTTGGTTGTATCCGCAAAAGTTTTGTATCAGATAGGCCTTTCATCCACACCAAACTGCTGTTTTCAGTCAATGAAACTGCAACTTTGTGAAACTGGGTCCAACTGTTAATAAAAGTCATCTGGTGTTTGATTGGATAGATATCATTCACTCTTAAAAGGGCTTTTATTGTATAGATGTCAGCTTTTTGTCACACCAATCCCTTATTTTTGAAATCATGACTATTAAAATTTTTTGACCTAGTTCCTTTTAAAGCAGTGTTAGTCCTACACAAGGCTATGTTAGTTAGCCTACCAAGTAATTTGCAAAACGTGTTCCAAATGAGAGATGAAGGCTCTAATCTAAGGGGGGAACAGAACTTCATTTACTCAGTGGTCCACACAACACTTAAAAGTCTGTGCATTTGTGTTTGTGGGATCAAGTTATGGAATAAACTTGATGACACTTTAAAGTTGTGTAAGAATATGCTGCTATTTCAAAGACAAAACAAACAAATGTTCATCAACTCATACAAATGCACTGAGTAATCAGATGACTTACATATTTTGGTTTGTGTAATGAAAGATATTTTTGATGGGTTCATATGTAGTTTGGGGCTGAACATATTGGACCCTGTATAGTTTAGTCTCTGTTAGTTAATGTTTATTTCTGGCAGAATGGTTGCACAATGGTGATCCAACCACTATAAAGGTGTTAGGACTAGTTTCCTTGTTCTTTAGTTTAATGTGATAAACAGCCGATGAAGGAAATAAATGTGGTTATGAATATGACACTGAAAGTAAGGAAGGGGCGGGACTAGAGAAGCTTTTGCTTCTTTCTGTTCCTTCTCAAACTGTGTTTTGAGTTCATTCATATGTAAATTTGTGTTAAATTGATTGTATTCATTACTTTTTCTGTGATTAATGATCAATGATGGGTGCACATTTAATTGACTTCTTGATTTTATTTTATTTTTTTATTTTAATTTCAGTTTGAGACCAATAAACAAATGAAATGAATAAATGAATGAATGTGTGAAATTTTCTACAAATGACAGTTTGAATTTTCAGCTAAATGTTCACCTACAAACACTGAAACTGCACTGATGAGTACTATTTAAGCAGTTGTTAGTCCAACGACCTGAAAGGTCCGATGGACTATTGGTATCAGTTGGCGTCCGTCTGTCATCTGTCCGTAAACAATTTTTCAAGAATCTTCTAATCTGAAGCCGTCAGTCAGAATGACTTAACATTTGTTGTGGAACATATTTGGGGTGTGGTCGACCAAATTTTTTCAAAGAATTGGGAAATATTGATTTTTGAATTTTTACTAATTTTTAAATGTTCTAAATCCCCATTGGTTTATAATAAGAAACATTTCAAAGTGCTATAATTTGAAAACAGTTGAAAATATTGGTATAATTATTATTGGCAATAGATAGGAAGTCACATATGGGCTTTCAGTTGGTGCCATGACCTTTGACCTTGAGTGACCTTGAAAGGTCAAACGAATGTCAATTAATGTCTTTAACTCTGTAAAGCCTGAACCATTAAATCACCGACAGAAAATCCCAGCTCTTTGGACCAAAAACTGGTCCTTCTGAATAACAAAAAAAAAAAAAAAAAAGGGGTTTTCAAATATCAATTTACATGTATGAATTTCAGTTTTGTATCATATTTGATCCATCAGGTCTCAATGCTCAAATATTATTACTTTTGAACAAACAAAAACATCATGTAACACATTGTTAATTCCTTTTCTAAATGGTCACAGTTCTTCCTCCTTCCTCATTAAAGACAGCCTTGTAGTGTCACTAAAGGCCTCTGGTCAATGAATTCCTCCCTCTGCTGGATTATCTGTGTATTGCATGTATCTAATTGTATACATCAGGTTTTTCAAGATAAAAAATATGACACTGATCATGTAGAGGGCTTCAAAACTCATGGATCAAATATGACACATTTATGTCATTGGACTACAGGAGCCTTAGTCCTATTTTTTTAATTTCGTACAAGACAGAGCGATGACGATCATTCTAGACTCAAAACAACAGATATTTATGTTTGTCGACATGTTTATGGAATAACTTCTACTGTCATCTTGCAATAATAAAAAACAAATCATCGCATTTGTGATTTAATGTAAAAACCGACATGACGCACTTCTGTTTTTTTCGACATTTAGTAAATATCGGTAAAGTTTTGCGCAGATGTCCAATGGAAAAGCCACTACTGATATGACAAGAGTAACACTACGCAGCTCTGGTTCCCACTAATGCTGACATGTAAATACTTCTGGTTCCGTAACATCGCTATCGCATACATTCTCTGAAACTCTAGCATCGTTTGGTGAAAGGTTTGCTCATCATCAGGGCTGCAGCGTTTCGATGCCTCTGCCTCTGAGAAAGAGCCCGACATAATTAGATGCGACTACATATGAGGTAAATTGAGATGGATGGAGTCGGATCAATAGCAGTAAGTGACCGGCTGTGCTGCTCCGCTCCGACACTTCACTTTTTCTCCCGGCGTCCTGCTCTCATTTTCACCACAACATCATAAACCTTCTACTTGGTGGCTGCACAGGCTCATTAGTGGCTGATGGAGGGGGTGAGGGGGGCAGAGTAGGGGAGGTTAATAAGACGTGGAAGGGCAGGAGCCATTACAGGAACCACCTAGCTCCTACCCGTCACACCACTCTGGCCCTGGTTCTCAGCCTCTATACACTCTCTATACCAACCTCAATACCATCCACTTAAAAGCCCTCTCACTATATCTGAAATCCACTTTTATAAGATTAAAGCCGTGGAGGCGGACCAGACGCCGGCGTAACGGAGATGGATGATGGGCGAGGGGAGGATGTGGTGTCAGGGTGGTTGGGTTCAGAGGAAGGGGAGATGGGGGCTGGAGGGTCAAGGCTTGGGTTGGACTAATGTCCAGCAAAACTGGGCTCAAAGGTTTTTATTTTTTTTATCTATTGGTTTATTTAATAGGGACCATGCACATTTATGAACATTGCTGTGTAAAAAAATACACCCATGTAAATATGCCAGAATTAGTAAAAATAACTACTTTTCATCTGCAGAAGCAAAACATCAAACAGCCGACATTAATACATAACTCGTTCGCTATAAACAAAGTGATATCATGAATTAAAAGTGGCATGTTATCTGTGTGCATTGTAAGCTTTCAGTGCGTACGTTTACGCCGCATAAAATAACACATCATTAACGCAATTAGCAGCTAGTGTGATTAGCGGTTAGGGTTAGGTTTTGGTTTAGGGTTAGCAATTAGCAGCTAGCGCATTGACACACCATCAAATGGCATTGAATAACACGCAAAAGGATGGAAATGCATACATATAGCATGCCAAAAGCAGTAAATTGGTGTGACATACAATGCAATTTCATGAGATCAGTCTGCTTTAATTTTAAAATATAAAAATACACAAATGACTTCGACATCATCAAAACAAACAAACAGCCAGACATATAAAGAAAAAACCAATAGACTTAGATGATCCCAGGGGCATCAGCCTGTACATTCACCTCTATACTTACATCCAACTGAACAGGAAGTGTTTGGGCGATGAAACGTGTCATTCAAAAGGAGTCCATCTGTGCTTTTCTGGAAACCACTGGTTTAAGCCTTGTACGGTGGACAGTCTCTTATTGGGAGGGGCGGGTTATTATTTGTACAGAAAAATGGAAGACGGTGGATCTGGAAGGTGCACATTAACACCAACATATGTTTTAAGTCGGTTTGAGGGAAACAGTCGGGTGTGTTTGGTCATTACTACTGTACGTTTATGTGTGCGAGCTGCAAAACACAGCAATTTCAAGGTCTGCATTTATGAGGATTTAGACCGGGGGGGGGGGTCCACACATCCAACCCACCATGGTCTGATCCAGTCTGGGATGGACTTATGAAGAAACAAATTACACTGAGGATATTTACAGTTAAAATCAATTATACTGATTTTTCTTAAGAAATTTCAGGTTGTTCACATTTTTTAAAGGATAGTTTATAGATACAAACAGGCCGAATATTGGTAACATTTTACCTACATCTATTAAGTTATTTCAGGTTATTCTTGTTTTTAGTGAAAGGATAGTTAAGATGAGAAAAGATAAAATAAAATAAGGTAAGATGAGAAAAGATAAAGTAGGTAAATAAGGTAAGTTAAGGTAAGGTAAAATAAAACAACATAAAATGAGATAAGATAGGATAAGGTAAAGTAGCTAAATAAGGTAAGTTCAGGTAAGGTAAGATAAAATAAGGTAAAATAAGATAAGATAAAGTAGGTAAATAAGGCAAGTTAAGGAAAGATAAAATAAGGGATAATAACATAAGATTCAATAAGGTAAAATAAGATAACATAAGATAAAGTAGGTAAGTAAGGTAAACTAAGTTAATTTAAGTTAAAATACGATAAAATTAAATAAGATTAGATAAGATAAAGTAGGTAAATAAGGTAACTTAATGTGAGTTAAGATAAAATAAGGTAAGATAGGATAAGGTAAAGCAGCTAAATAAGGGAAGTTAAGGTAAGGTAAGGTAAGATAAAATAAGCCAAAGTAGATAAATAAGGCAAGTTAAGGTACAGTAAGATAAAATAAGGTAAAATAAGATAAGGTACAGTGGGTAAATAAGGTAAAGTAAATTAAGTTAAGATAAAATGAGATAAGACAAAGTAGGTAAATAAGGTAAGATAAAATAAGGTAAAATAAGATAAGGCAAAATAAGGTAAGATAACATAAGATAAAGTAGGTAAATAAAGTACAGTTAATTTAAGGTAAGATAAGATAAAATTAGATAAGGTAAAATAAGATAAGATCTTACTGATCCCACTAAGGGGAAATTTTTCAGTTTTCAGCAGCAAATTAAAAAACAAGTGCAGAAAATATAAAATATACACATGAAACATAAAATATAAAGAAAAGAATTACTTAAATAAATTTAGAATATTGTACGCATATTTACAGTGTATTTACACATATACATATAAATATACACATATGCATACATATATAAATATACATAGACATACACATCAATATACATAATCACACATACACACACATATATATACACACACATATACATAATCACACAAACACACACACACATACATATAAATACACACATATAAATATACATAATCACACACACATATACATATAAATATACCTATACATATGCACATATAAATATACACATATAGCGTCTTTGGTGGAAACCTGAATCTGTTTCCATTACATTTACATTTACATTTATTCAACGTTGTTTCCATTTGTATAAATGTGAGGTTTTCTCTGAACAAACAAGGCTAAAGTGTTGAGTAACACAGTGGCCCTGGACGGACGCTCTGTCATCTGTAATGAAGGTGTGGACAGAGGAGGAGGAGGAAGAATGATGGAGAAAACCACTGAGACGGAGTAAATGAGATCTTTATGAGGATCATGATCCACCTGAAGATGCAGCGGCAGTCTGGGGTTTAGAAGAAGACGGATGAAAACCACCGGAGGGAAAAAGGAGACCTGACGAGTGTCGAAAAGGAGTTGGAGAAAAACGCACAAAGACGCATATGTTCCACACATTTGAGCCACGACCATGAAACAGTCATTAAACAACAAATGAGGATATGAGCACACTTCCAAACAACAGGAATCCACAGCAGGGGATAAAAGTGTCACGGCTTTAATGTACGCAGCAGAAACACGTCCAGTCCTGTTTCAATTAGAAGAACTGACAGAAACAAGTGGTGACGGTTAGAAAACGGTGCATTATTCATATCTCATAGAAATTAAGAAAATCGACTGTGGCAGCTGGAGGAAAAAAGCCAAGCTGTAGATGTAAAGTCATGTGGTCGACACATGATTTCAACAAAACTGAAAGTGGAAGGTTAAAAGTAAGAACGGGAAGGCTGCGTTCAGACTGAAGGCAAATGTGGCCAAATCCGATTTTTGAGCCAATACGTGACCTTATCCGATCTGTTAAAGACAGTTTGAACAGCACTAGTCTGACCCAGGACACTTCCATTTTGTCTGTAGTGTCAGATACTCCCTCTGGTCACCCTCATGCACTAAAGTGCCCACTGACTTCCATTTTTTAAGACCTGCTGTCTGAATGTAGTCTAAAGCAGCATTTCTTGTTTTTTTTCCAACTAAAAGCAAATGTGAACCATCATGGACTTAATAGCTTCCACTTTCCCACTGCTCTGTGGGTGTTTTCATCGGTCAGTACAGTGTCCCACATTCCAACTAAAATAAAAATACTGGACAGTTTCCACTTTCCAAGTTTTTCCTCATGGGAAAATATCAGTGCCATCCCAGTATTGTTCTTAATCCACAACAAGAATCATGTTTAGATGAAAACACAGATGTGGTTTCACTAACTAATGAGTAGCACACACAGTCTAAGCCTCAGCCCACCGAAACCCACTGAAGATCCACAGTGGGTCTGGGGCGTCCCGTCCACAAACACTATCTGTTCTTCAGTATCTGACGTTCGTGGGTTTACGATGTTAGGAGAAGAGATTGACAACAGCTGCAACTGTTTCCAAAGCCTCTTTAAACATGAACAGGATCTAATGTGGGAAAGAAAGAAACCAAACATACTGTGGATCTGGATCTGTAGATCTGGATCTGTGGATCTGGATCAGTGGATCTGGATCTGTGGACACCCACTGACATTCACTTTACACTTTCACATGTTCAGGTTTATTCTCACATTAAAAACAGTATTTTCGGCTTCATTTACATCTACTGTTGTTATTCTACACAACACAGAAATGAATCTGACCAGTGGTTTAGGAGAAGAAGGTTGTTGAAATCTACACATTTGTGACCTTGTGTTTGACCCTTCAAGGTCAATGGTCATGTATCCAAATGAAAGTCCATATATGACTTCTATCAGTGCTCAATAGGAACTAGACTGATATCTGGAACCATTTACATGTAATAAACCATTAAAAGGAAAGGAACATTTTTAATATTTAAAAAAATTCTACACATTCTCCAAACTGAACAAAGTTTGTAGACATTACATATAAAATGTGAAATGAATCCGCCCAGTTTCAGAGAAGCAGACTGAAGAAATTGATGAAGACAACATTTTCACCTCTTTTCTTGTAACATTTGTCTATTCCAACTGTAAAGTGTGTTTCAAATAAATTTATTATTTAGAAACACTTTCATTGTTTTGAGAGGGTGATGATGATGTCTTACAGTTCACCATTCAATCAATCACTCATTCATTCATTCAAGAAATAAAAGGAAAAACTCCTTTGAGCATCCATCAAAAATAAGTAAATCCTTAAAGCAGTGCTATTAGTCTTTTTTAAACAGAATTGGTTCCTTTTCCATCCTTTCCCTGTGGTCTCCATAAACTGTAAATGCTCTGCTTGGGTTTGAATTCTTCATTCATTCAACTCCACAGCTCCATCTTCAACCCTATTTCTGAGGAATGACACCAGAAAGGTGCTTTGGAGCGCTGGCTCCGGAGCCAGAGCGGCTGTGCTGCTGTCCCATTCAACCAACAACTGAACATTTTAGGTCATGGGCTCCAACTTTGGACATAAATAAATACACAAATAAATGAACCACAGACTAAAAGTGGAGTTAGATAAATATGAACCCTTTAAGGAAAACCTCCTCTTTCTCGCCACTTTTCCTTTTGTTCACTGTCTTTTATAGACTTCAAATGGGATGGCAGACCATTACAGATGGTCACTGCAGGTGGACAAAGAACCAGCCCCTAAATGGAAGGAAATCTCATATTGTTGGATTAAAACTGGCCTATAACCAGGTCTGAGACGCTCCAGAACCAGAACTGATATAGACGTTTAATTGGATAAAAGCAGAGTCCTGGATGGAAGCTGTTCTTCTGTGGGTTAGTGGACTGATGGGGTCAGTTTGGTCCAGAAGGTGCACCCTTACCTCCTGTTAACCCTTAAACACCCACAACTACTTTATCACAACTTCCAAATGATTGGTTTTTTGGTCTTTCCCAAGTGAATTATCCCCACTTATTATAATATTATCCTCTGTATTTGGCATTTTTCAGTGTAAATCTTGTATTTTCTTATATTTAATTCACCAATCATGTAGATTTTTATTAAAGCTCAGAGTAAATTCAAAGGTTATTATATTTAAACATAAAAAAAGGATAAAAAAGAGTTTTTCACCAAAACATTTCATTAACTGAACATAAAGGTGTCTCCATCCACTGTCATTTATCAAACTACAGGAAAAAAAAGGAATTTCTTTACATTTACCCTTTATGACCTGTATATATCCTTTTGATGTTGTACATATTTCTTCCATCTATGGGACAGAGTTGGCTTTGTCTATATTTTAATATTCCTGTGTAATTTTATATATTGTCAGTATTTTGTGTGATAGTTTTAGAAAGTGTGTTTTTGTACTTTAAGTGTTTATTAAAAAGAAACAGGTGCTAATGTGATTTTCATTCTTCCTGTAACCGTAACAATAAAGGCCTATTGTACTGTATCGTATTGTGTTGGATCGTATTCTATCCTATTGTATTCTATTGTATCATATTGTATTGTATTATATCATTTCGTATTGTATCGTATCATATTCTATCCTATTGTATTGTATCTTTTCTATGGTACGGTATTGTATCATATCATATTGTATTGTATCATATAGTATTTTATCATATAGTATCATATCGTATCATATTCTATCGTATTGAATCGTATCGTACTGTATAATATTTTATTCTGTCGTATTGTATTCTATCATATCTTAATGTATCGTATTGTATCAACATATTGTATTGTATCATATGCTATCGTATCATATTGTATTGTATCGTATCGTAATGTATCGTATTGTATTCTAAGGTTTCATATTGTATTGCATCGTATCGCATTCTATCATATCGTAGTCTATCGTATCGTACTGTATTGTATTGTATTCTATTGTACCATACCGTATCATATATTCTATTCTATTCTAACAGGTCTTAAACACTTTCCATCAGTAGATCCTTTCAGTGGATGTTTGTGTCTTTATGGGTTAAACAGTGGGCTGAACTGTGCCTTCTCATCTTAAGGGGGGGGGGTGCTGGGGGTTTGAATCTGAGAGGCTTTAACGCCATAAGAGCCCACAGATAAACCGCTCCATCTCCACCTCGGCCCAGGTGTCTGTGATGGACAGTGTGGAGGTGGAGGCGGTGCCAGCATCACGCCGTGATCAATGGGTCCTGCGGTGCGTCGTGACTCACTCCACCTCAGGCGGGCATCGTGCCCACCCCCACTCCAGTCATGAGCCCCCCCCCACTGCAGTCGATGACTCAGAGGCTGTTACAGTAGAAGACTGAGCGAGGAGGGGGAATTAATAAAATAAAAGAATGCGACTCCTGCCATTAGAGACCCTCCCTGGCACACTTGATTTAATTGAGGGTTTTTAATCTATGAAGGGGAACTATGCTTTTATATCTTTTTCCTGGTCTTGGCAGGCGCTGTTTTGCAGCTTTCTAGGGAGTTCTAATTGTTTTAAGCGCTTCGTAGGCAGGTGTCAGCCGTGACGGCCTCGGTTTGGAGGAGAAACCAAGGGTAGTGAGCGCTGACTTGCCTTCTGTCTTTAGGAAAATGAGTCCGATGTGTGTCACCAAGAATTACAAAGGCTGGAGATGTGAAACCACGACAGTCGCCAGAACGAAGCCGCGCCTCGGTGCATTTCTGCAAACCACAGATATGCAGAATGTCAATGTCATTTGTCTTTGGAAATCCTGCTGCTTTTTTTTTTTTTGCTTTTACTAAAGAGGCAGGAGGAGTTTTATCATGGTTCTGCTCAGGCATAAAAAAGTGCTTTAGTTGGGAGTTTTTACATCATTCTTTAAGACATATAAAAAATGCTGTCATCAAAGTTATCTGATCCTGGTAGAAAACAAACAAAATATGATGTCTGCGAATAATTTACACAGATGTAAAAAAAAAAAAAAAACAGCGAGTGGTTAAAAAAGAAGGAATGTGTAGAAGACACTGGACAAAGACCTAAAACACCAGAAGACACTGGATAAAGACCTAAAACAACAGAAGACACTGGACAAAGACCTAAAGGACAGAAGACACTGGACCAAGACCGAAAGGACAGAAGACACTGGACAAAGACCTAAAGGACAGAAGACACTGGACAAAGACCGAAAGGACAGAAGACACTGGACAAAGACCTAAAGGACAGACGATATTTCACACTGACTCTCAAGAACATAAAACACTAGAGAGTGGACACAGAGCTAATGCACAGAAGACACTGGACATAGACCCAGAGGAACAGAAGACACCAGATGCCAAATATTCCTGATTATTGAGTATTTGACAATTTCTTCTCATCTCCTAGTTAGTCAAGGCCTTAAAACCTGATCTTGGTTCTAAACACACCAAGACCAGGTTTGTCCTGTCTTGTCCAACACACCCCACATGTCCTCTCAGCTCGTCCACTTTAACAGGGCCTGGTCTCCATGGTGACTGTCATCAGTGCTGGATCCGTCAATACTGAGCAGGTGTTCGGGTGCAGACTAAGGAGGTTGCAATGTGGAATCTGTCATTTGGTTGGTGTTGACTGAAAGACAGAACTGTCCTCTCTGTGACACTGTCCACGTCCACAAAAGGAAGACGAGGACAATTCACCCATTCTAATAATATCCTCCACTGTTACTGCTCAGATCTGTCAATGACAAGAGTGGAATGAAGCAGCGATTATTGTCCTCCACTCATCAACACAACCGTCTGACTGTAGGTCAACGAAATTCCAAAACAACCAATGGAGAAGGAACGTGAAGACACTGGATAAAGACCTAAAGGAAACAGAAGACACTGGACAAAGACCAACAGGACAGAAGACACTGGACAAAGACCAACAAAGACCTAAAGGACAGAAGACACTGGACAAAGACCAACAAAGACCTGACAGAACAGAAGACACTGGACAAAGACCTGACGGAACAGAAGACACTGGACAAAGACCTAAAGGACAGAAGACACTGGAC
>JAPQRP010000029.1:27512248-27529608 GCA_037367295.1 Apogon hyalosoma | reverse complement strand
AAAGAAAAAAGAGGAAGCATATCCTGGAGGAACGTGTGTGTGTGTGTGTGTGTGTGTGTGTGTGTGTGTGTGTGTGCGTTTACACATGTGATGGAATGAATTACTCACAGACCAATGACAAAGTGTGAGTCTCTGTGAGTGTGTGTTTATTTTCTGACATGTTTGATCCGTCACGTTGGAGTAAAACCTGCAGACCAGCGCCTCTGAACCCCGACACGTACAAAAATAAACCCTGAACAACTACACAATCCTTCCTCTTCCTCGGGGGTGGGGTGAGGTGGGGGGGGTGTTCTCTGCTGACCCACATCCAAATGGACCGGGCTGCATTTCCAACCTCTTCCTCCCTTCACAGCGGCGGCGAATCCACATGCCCTAAATCACCACCTCAGCCCCTGACAGCGTGTGATGGCGCTGAAAACATCTGGCCCAGTTTGGGATGGCAACAGATTCACCAGTGCATAAATCAGGGGGTCAAACATAAGGCCTGCGGGCCAAAACCGGGCCATCAAATGGTCCGGTACGGTCCAAGAGATGGACGTGCAAAAAATGAAAAGTAAAATAACAGTAGAATAATTTATTAGTAAGGAAAACTCCAAATAAGATAAGATAAATAAGGTAAGTTAAGATGAAGTAGGTAAAGTAAGGTAAGATGAGATGAGATAAAGTAGGTAAATAAGGTAAAGTAAGTTAAGATAACGTAGGTAAATAAGGTAAAGTCATTTAAGATAACGTAGGTAAATAAGGTAAAGTAAGTTAAGATAAAGTAGGTAAATAAGGAAAGTTAAGGCAAGGCACAATAAGATTTCCCATTTAACAGCAGTAAAAAAAAAAATAGGTGCAGAGAAAAGGCAGAAAAACTACAAACAAGTGAAAAATTAAGCAGATTTGTGTTTTTTTTTTTAAATGGTACTTAAATATTTATATAAATATAGAATTAAAATGAATGTTACAATGAAATGTGAATAACCTGAACAAATATAACCAACCTGAAATTTCTATAGAAAAATAAATGTCATTGTACCAATATTCTACCGGTTACTAAGTGTTTTGCATATTTGCAGATCTGATCCATAATGCACATGTATAAATGATAAGTTAAAGGCATTAAACTGTTAAAATTGCACTCATAGAAATTGAAGAAATGTCAGTTTTTTCAGGTTATTCACCACTTTTTCTTTGGGTAGTTTGTAAATGTAAATATTTTGACCATTTAATGTTATTTTTTGCAGTAAAACACAGAATAATTTGGAGTTGTCATTACTTGTAGGTTATTATGTTATTATTCTGGTGGTCGTACCCAGTTCAGATGGAACTGTTCTGAATGTGGACCCAGGACTCAAATGAGTTCAACGTCCTCGGCATAAATCATCAACATAAGGAAAGTAAAGTAGACAAAAAGAGCCTGTGTGCGTTAATGCTTGAACTAAACCCCAAATGAAATGAACCGTTTTTCAATTTCAGGAAAAATCACACGCTCTCCATAAATTAAGTCCAACGTCTGAACCCAGACTCCAAAATGACGACCCCCTCGGACACTTAACACAGCTGGATAATCATAAAAATGACATATACAAGTAGGTCAAAGGTCAGCGTTACATCACAGCGCTCATGGATTCATTGACTGTCTGGAGGTTTTTTTTTTTCCACAAATACCATCAGGACCACAGACTTAGACCTACAGTGGTGGATCCGGTTCAGGGCTGGGGTCTGGAGACTGTGTGTCAACATTGTTCCCTCATTTAACACAAATTGTTGTAAAGAAAGCATAAAGAATAACAACAGCAGAATGTGAAACATCCTAGTTTTGCATGAGAGCGTGACGGAGATCAGGGTCATTATAGATAAAAAAAACAAACCAGGCACCGCTGGAAGAACATGGTTTTACCTGTTCTCAGGAAATTACTGTGACCATGCACAGGAAAAAATGTGTATTTTTCTCATTTCTAGTCCAAATATCTCATCACACTTGGCCCAAAAAGGCCAAAACAACCACTAATGACCAACAACAACAATCCATGTCAATATTTGGTGTAAATACAGTTCATCTTTTCACGGTCATCAGATATGACCCATTTGGATGTTTAGAGGCTCCGTAGTTACCGTGGAAACACCATCATCTTCTACAACATTAATTCACTTGTTAAAACCCATGGAGTTGGATCAATGACAGTGTGTGGAAATACTCGTTTTTGCATTCAGTTATTGACATCTTTGATTTAAAAAATAAATTTCTTCCGTTTCATCTGTTTTGATATAATAACACTGAATTTACTCTAAGTTTTCGTGAATATCTAAACAAAAATATAGGAAATTAAATATAAGAAAATACATGACTTACAGTGAAAAATGCAAAAACAGAGGGTAATATAAATGGTGATAAATCACTTAAAAAAGATTAAATAGAGAAAATTTCATTTGGGAAGTGACACAGAAGTAGCACTGGGTCTTTATGGGTTAAAATCAGACAGAATCACCTACAGATTAACTTTTCAGTGAGATATAAGAACTGATTTATAGGCAACAAATCTGGAAAATCTCATCTCTCAAAAATCTCTAATCTTTAAAATGTTTTTTTTTGCTTAATTCAACAATTTTTTGCTTAACTCAAGATTTTTATTTTCTTAATTCAACATGTTTTGCTTAATTTGCAAATTTTGTCTTAATTCAACTTTTTTTTTTGCTTAATTCAAGGTATTCAAGAATAAGTGATCGAGTCCATCTGTAAGGTTTTCCTTAACATCAAAATAAGCAACAATAAAAACAATCAAAGGAATTAATACATCAACAAAATTAAAAAAAATGTAAACACTGATTCACCAGTAAAACCCATGGAGTTGGATCAATGACAGTTGTTTTTTATGTTCAATTATTCATATAATTTACTGTTAGTCCCTTTTCTGTTTTTGACATAATAACCCTCAACATTAATCTGAACTTTTATGAACATCTACATGGTCAGTGAATTAGAGGAAGATTTTCACAAAAAAAACAAAATACAGAGGATAATATTAAAATAAATGGTGATAAACCCCTTAATAAAGATTAAATATGGAGGCAAAATCCCTTCAGGGTCTTTATGAGTTAATGACAGTTTCGACACTAACTGATCGAACCCTTTTTGTCGAACGTTTCCTGTTCGTCATGTGTACGGGGCTGGACTTCGTTGTTGGATGTTGGACAGTGTTTGTGTGATTACAAACATTCCTGCAGATATTACAAAGACTCAAATGAAAGTATGACAGGAGTGAGTGGGAGCAGGAGAAGGAGGGGCTGTGATTGGCTGAAGCATGTGGAGAACTGAAGCCGTTTCCTCAGGGATCGATTCACTCCCTCCTCGTCCCCGACCGAGCATCAAACACATGGAAGCCATCAAAAAATGGCAGAGTCTGACGGGAACGCCGACGACATGGAAACACAGATGATGTGGGAGGAGGGCTCCGACTGATACCGTTCAACAACAATCACATCCATTCTTTTATTTCTGCTGAGGAAAATAAGACGGAGGAGTAGTTGTGAAGTCAGTGGAAGCATGACAGCTTCATTTACCAGTAGAGTATGACCTCTACGAAGACCCACAAAGACCTGAGCAGCTGCTGAAACACACCCACTCATGTCTGGGCTCATCTGATGTATCATCTAATACATGGGGGTCAAACATACAGCCCGTGGGCCTAAACCGGCCCGCCAAAGGGTCCAGTCCGGCCCATGGGATGAATGTGTGAAATGTAAAATTACACCGAAGATATTACCAATCATTTTAGTTCAGGTTCTTCATTCAGACCAGTATGATCTAAAATGGATCAGACCAGTTCAATACTATCATAACCAATAAATCATGACAAATACAAATGTGTCTCCGTAAATGTAAACATTTTCATGTAATTTTACTATATTTACACTAAAACAATCATTTCACAAAAATGTGAATAACCTGAACAAACATGAACCTGAAACGTCTCAAAGGAAGTCAGTGTAATTGTACCAATATTCAGTCTGTTATTAAATGTTTGGTGTACTTGAAGATCCACTGTTTCTGTACATTATGCACATATAAATGATCAACTGAAGCTGAATATTGGTAAAAAAAACTTTTAACAATAGTTACCGAGGCTACGTCCAAACACTAACACTCATGGTATTTTTCTTTTGCTGATTCTAAAAGTTTTGCGTTCATACATTTCCAGAAATCTCTGCGTCCAAGTGGAAACAGTGTAGTACGTCTGCCCCACCTATATGTGTGGCTGTAACAAACACAGACACAGCCTATGGCAGGATACAGTCAAACCACAGAAGAACGCACTGAGCATGTGCAGGAGGTTCCGTCTGTCTGGGCTGTTCTTCTTCTGGTTGGTGGTTCTATGGCATCGTCAGTTCCATACAGTGGTGTTGTGCCTATCCATACGCCAACACCAGGGCGGAGCTGGCACATGTTTACGCTCTGGGACCCATTCGACTAAAATACAGACAACGCCGGTGTCATGTGACCAAAGGACCAAACATCTGAAACTGGAGTGGATGGACAGAATGGTGTGGTGTGGACGACGTACACTCCTTATATGAGCGCAGTACTGTGCACCCCAGTCCTGTAGTCCACTGTGGAAATCTACGGCCACAGCTATGCTAAGTGAGCGTCCTTAGCAACTGACTAACGTTACAGTTTCACATTATTCTGTGAGATCAGAAAAATCTTCAAAACAATGAGCAAGTGAGTAATTAGGTACATTCACTGAATGAATATGAAAATAAAATTTATATTTAAATTTAACCAAAACACATTTTTATGCAGAAACTAACTCAAAATATTGATTTTTTCACTATATATGAGAAATATCCACCATGTTTTTGTTGTCACGGCCTGAATCTTGAAACTCACTTGACTGAAAAGATGAAAAAAAAAACGGGAACATTTTACAATTTTCAGGCCCTAATTGTGAAACTGCTACATTTTGTAATGTGGACAAATGTAGCTATTTCACATTTTGATATGAGACTGGGTTGTACCGAAGCAACAAGAGGACAATGAGTTGATAGAACAGTGTCAGTGAGAGGATCATGGACAACAACATGTCCTACTGTGGATTGGACCACGACAAATGACAACATCTGATTGGCTCTGAGGAAATAGACACACCCAGATTTGGTGCCATAGTACTGTGGCAGTAGACATTACCTTTAAATATAGTAAAGTACCTGATATACACTGAAACATGCAAAATACAGAGGATAATATAAGAATAACCTGTGGTGAATAACTAAGGAAAATCCATTTGGAAGTGGATACTTGTTATTTAAGGGTTAAAAAAAGAGGCTGAAGAAAGAAAAAAATAAGTAATGCTTTATAGGTAGTGGCAGTAAAAGTCAAAGTGTAATGTCCTCCAAGCGTTCCACAGGTTTTATAAGTAGAACACCCAAACTAATAAAAGTTCTACAAGTGAATTCAGCGTAGTCCTTTGAATGTCCCCGGCCTCGCCCTTCCAACGGGTGCAAAACCAGTAAACATGGAGGCGTTCACTGGTCCATCTGGAGAACAGTTCACCCACACTGGGTCTACTCACACTGATGTAGAGTTTATCTGAGCCGGCTTTAACCCAGCCTTCATCCAAAACGGTGCGTTAATGCTTCAGAGCCATAACACGCACACATACAGTTTACTTTACAGGAGCTGTGGGGACCACCTGTCTGACGAGAACACACATACAGTTTACTTTACAGGAGCTGTGGGGACCACCCGTCTGACGAGGCCCATCCATCCATCAAACCCGCCTCCCACGCTCATCTGCAACAATGCATTCAGCTCTTCTGGAAACCCGTCGCATGAGCATGTGCAGCAGAAGGCAGCGGTTTATCCATAACTGATGGAAACCTGGTCCGGTCTGGGGTCTGGTGGTCCTGGTCCCAGATGACAGATGGGCATTAACGCAGAGACCGGGTCTAAGATGCAGGACTCACATCAAACACCACGGACGCCAACATCAGCATCTACAAGCTGCGACATCGGATTATACACCCAACAAAAAGACATCTATGGAAAATGTTTGATACGTGACCCACTAATCCTATCAATACATGTATAATAATAATAATAATAATAATTATTATTATTATTATTATTATTATGCTCAGAGGCTCCATAGTTACCATGGAAACGCCATCATCTTCTACAATAGTAGTCGCTTTTCCATTGGACATCTGCGCAAAACTTTACCGATATTTGCTAAATGTCAAAAAAAACAAAAAAAAAAAAAAACAGAAGTGCGTAAAGTTGGTTTATCCATTAAATCATAAATGTGATGATTTGTTTGTTATCGTGAGATGACAGAACTCATTCCATAAGCACAAACATAAACATCTGTTGTTTTGAACCTAGAATGCTCGTTACCACCGCTATCCTGTACAAAATTTAAAAATGATGTGGTTTCCTGCTGTGTCCACACATCCCGACACGTTTGTTTTAAACTCTTCTTCTCTTGTTGTAATGTCTGTCAAAATCTGTTTTTTTCTTTTTTTTTTTTTTCACGTGACTAGTTGCATGAAAAGGTCTTTCCATTACAGTTTTGCACAATATATCAATTTCACTACGCCGGAAAAACTACCTCTTGTAAGCACAAGAGCAAGAGTTTTGATGAAACTGTTGTTTTTCCATTAGGCATATTTTTATGCGCAAGTTATATTTGCGTAATTTGAGGGTCAATGGAAAAGAGACTATTGATTCACCAGTAAAAACTATGGAGTTTGATTGATGATAGTGGATGGACAGACTGGGTTTAAACAAACAAGAAAGAGTACAAAAAATTCAAAAATAATAAACAACATGGAAAAAGCCAAAGAAAAAATTACTTAAGTAAAAAAATACAATGGCGTATTAGGCCCAAATCGGAAAAATAAAAACACTTGTCACTACGAGAATAAAGTTGGAATATTATTAGAATAAAGTCATAGTTTTTGAAAACAACTCAAAATGTCATACTTTTATAAGATTAAAGTCATAATATTTCGAAAATAAATTTGCAATAGTGCAATAAAAAGTCAGAATTTACCACTGATAGCCCTGCAGTCAACCACTTCCAGTCAGTTCCTCCTCCACAAGAGGAAATTTGCTCCAAATTCATTCAGTTCTTGCGACGAAACAAACCCAAACCTGTGCTGTCTTCAAAGTCTTTTCAACTAATGCTACTGTGCTGATAGTGGGTGGGGCTAATAGGCTCTGTATTTGGCCATGTGTAAACCCCAAATTAAAGTAGAACCTCACAAAATGTTCCAAGTTCTCAATTATGCAATGAGTGGGTACAACTTTATTCTCATAAATTATATTTTTTCCTGCCTGGCTTTAAAATGTAACGTTATTCTCGTAAACTATGGCTTTATTCTCATAAAATTATGACTCTTTTGTATTTTACTTTATTCTTGTAAATTAAGAGTTTCCTGCCTGTTTTTAAATTATTATGCTCTTCTCATAAAATTATGGTGTTATTCTTGAAATATTATGGTTTTATTCTTGAAATATGACAATGTCAGTCTCATGATATTACGACTTCATTCTCATAAAATTGACTCTTTTGTATTTGACTTTATTTTCATAAAATTACTGGTTTTATATTGACATTTTACGACTTTATTCTCATAGTGACAAGTGTTTTTATTTTCTTGTGGCTCCAATGTCGTACATTGACCTTCTCTAAATAAGTCAATAATCAGAACTATTCCTTCTCATTTATTTGATTTGACTCCTCTATATAGTGAACTGACTGAGAAGGAGGCAGTGGCGACGTGAAGATGATGCGTGGCTTTGTGCTTTAATCTGTCGCTGCTGTTGCAGGAGAAGATTTCAATCGATGTCAGCCCCGTGGGTTCAATTCCAAATTGAGTTTGGTGGGGGCTGCCTTCCCTCTTTAGGCCCCACAGAGGCTCCACTGCTGCCTATTTACGGTGCCCTCATCCTGAGTAAGTTAATAACGGGACCCGAGTGGAGGCCAGTCCACGCACTGGTCCACGCAGACTCATTTGGGCTGGAACTGCTCCGACACACCCAATCAATCACCGAAGTGGGTGGGGGTCATCCCCAGAGCAGCCCTGCCTCTGCCCCTGCCCCTCATACCGGTTAATACCACACTGCAAAAAAATGCCCTAGACAGCAGGTCTTAATGCACAATTTGGATTTTTTGGTGAAATCAAATTTTTTTCTGTGCTCATTCATATTCCACATTAAATGCAACTTCTATCAGTTTTAGTCTGAACTGAATGCGACCCTGAAGTGACCCGCATGCGCAAAAGAAGTCCTGATGGAATATGTGACCTCGCAGACACACACTGTGTTTACGGAAGGAAATATGTTTTTACTGCTCCTCCTCCTGGGACGCAGAATTGTGACATTTGTCGCATTTCAATGACGTAAAAGTCGGATAAATGCGACCTGGCCATTCAGACTGAAGTCACATTGGAAAATATCAGATACGTATTGGATTTAGGACCACATATGAAAGTGGCCTGGGGGGGGGGTAGTACTGAAAACAGTCTGGATCCTTTGATGGGATCATTTGTATTGCCATACCTTGTTACTAGTAAAATACAGCTTAATATTAGCTGTAAAATCTTATGAAGGGTTAGATGTATTTTTTAAAAGAAGAATTTTTTTTATGCAAACATTTCTTGGCAAGCTTTTTTCTATTTATATGAAAAATAAGACAAATGTTCTAGAAATAGGGCTTTTTTCACTTTCATAGACATAATTTTTGCAGTGCAGGCATTACTTTGACCATAATTGCATTAGATTTTTCACAGTATGCAGCCCCCCACCACCACCACGGACCTACTTACCGGCAGGAGCTTTAATACACTATTGTTGGTTCATGTATTTGCTAAATTGCTTTATTGACTCAACTATTGACTTTTTATTAATGGATTCGGTTTCTTGCACTTATGGTCAAACCAAGTGACTCGCCACAATCAAAATGTCTAGTGATTATGAAAATGAGGGCAGTGGTGAACCTGAGGGGCTTCGGACAAAGGCCGGGGTTCAATAAGGCTTACGGACTAATCCTGCAGGCGACCCCGAAGAACGCGCAGTAAACAAACCATACATCAATGTCACTAAACCAACAAACACAAGTGTTTTATTGAACATCTCTATTGTCGTCTGGCGGAGGCACCGACATACGCACGAGGGTGAAACTGTCCTGACTGTATCAGCCTTTACGAAGGACAAAGAATAAACCACTGGAACCGACAGCTTTAGACATATTAATTTATTACAACAGTAAAAACATAATCACATAATGGAGACAGTATTAAAGTAATGTAGTGGGTTTTAACCATTAAAAACACAATGATTTGTGGAAAGTTCCACATTAATGATTACCTGCAGTTAATTTATGATCATTTAACATAATATTATCCTCTGCATTTTGCATTTTAACCCTTTAACCACTGAGACATGATTTGTGCTGTGAATCTGCATGTTTCAGGTTCACCGAAGCTTCTGAATGTGCTTTTCTTCAGTGCACCTGGTTGAACTCCAAAAAGCAGTTACAAAATGGACACAAACAGCCAAAGTCAAATAGGTTCCAATTTCAGTCCCAATGTAAAACTGATCCAACATATCTCTCAGGTTAATTGAAATATAACCTTGGATCATTCACACACACAGACACACACAACAGCTTATCGCAAGATGGAACCTCGACCACGTGCAGACTGCAAATTTGTGAAATGCAGGATGGTAGGGGATGGCAATGCTTTTTTGCCTCTGATTGGCTAGAAAGGCTCTCCTCTGACTGGCTACTTGATCTGGCAGTTAATTCACATGAATACTCAACCTGTCAGGCGCTAATAATAATAATAATCATAATAATAACAGTAATATTCTATAACAGGTTCTTCAAGAGGCAGCCAACTAACATTCAATTAATTCTCATGTACAACACTGAGTTAATTTAATATCAGAGTTCCCACATTACAGAATATCAAACCCTCCATGATCAAAAATAGCGCCTTGATCTCATTATTCACATCCAGACTCAAATTCTTTCGGTTAAAGACATAATACTACAGTTACACAACTTTTCTGTTCATTTTAAATATTATTCATAATTGTGAAAATGAAATCCTATATGAGTCTTGATTGTTTGTTTTCACAGTAATACAATATTGTGTATTTCTTCTGTATACTTGTGATTTTTAAAACTTACACGAGGAGCCAAAGACAAATTTCCACATCTGTGGACAGTAAAGTGATTATTATCCTTAATACTAGCACACGGACAATGGGGTTTTAAGTTTTAAATCAAATATCTGATCTTCAGGGACATGAACGGAACAAAATGAACAGTGTTTAAGTGTTACCTGTACACGGATGACAGACAACAGGAGAAGAGCCTTTCTAGCCAATCAGAGGCAGGAAAGGCGGTACCTTCCCCTGCCATACTACGTGCCGCGTGCGGATTAGCTTAACTAGCAATAGACAAAATGGCGGTGGCGATGGCAGTAGGTCCCACACAGTCAAATTCAGTAGTACTTCACAACTCTAACAGTTTTACTCACGAACAAAAGCCGTTGCAGCCCCGTTGAGTCCTGGAAAAACACTGGGTGCGTTGAAATAAAACTGAAAAAACATTGGTGCTTGGAAACAACAGTCCGGTTTCAGTGAACCGCTAGCTTAGCATTAACCTTCTGCGGCGCGAGCTTCGTTGTCCACGGCTCCCTCGGCGGAAGCCCCGTTCCTGCGGTCAGGCCTCCGGCTCTGGACCCAACACCGTTCCCTCCCGTAACTCTAAGACTTTTCAGACAGATTTACCGAATCCGTGACCCACTCTCTCAGGTGTCAAATCCGGAACGCTCCGTCTGTCCATCCTCTCACTGGCTCGTCCAACCTCCAAGTACATACCCTTTACGTCACGTCAGCCAATCACCATTGACTATTTTGACAGACTATAACCAGCGACCAATGAAAATGAAGCAGGAAAGAAAACACATATTGGATAAAATACTATTTAGACCAAATAAAGTTTAGAAACCGAAAACATTTTTCATCACATAAAACCTACTGTTACACTTTGATGTAAACCTTTGTAATATGTCACTGCTTTCTTTTTTTCTTTCTTAATCCTTTATTTCTCCACAGGGTTACATATAGTATATAACAGCAACAGAAAAATGTCAACATCCGTTTTTTTCTTTACTTTTTTTTTTTTTTTTTTTTAACAATTTTAAATGTTTTTATTTTTTAATGTTTTGAAAATTTGAAAGGCAAAGTATAGTATAGTATTGTATATATAGTATATATAATGTATAGTAAACAACATCAATAGAACAATGTCAACGTCCATTTAGTGAGTAATTCCTTTGGTTTTACTGTTGAATTCCATTGTAATGAATGTGGCTCATTTTGACCCAACAATGGAAATTTAAGGGGTAGTAAAACAAAAACTACAATTACAAAAAATCTATAAAAGGTAAGAAAAAAAATGTAAAAAGCACAATGTCTAAAACATGTTTTTTTTAGGAATACCTAGAATATGAAATAATAACAGCTTTTCATTTCAAAGATATTACAACATAAACCACCTGACCGGGTCATTTTGACCCACTTATGCGTCTAAAGGTTAACAGAGTAAATCACCAGTTTAATAATAGTAATAATAATAATAATGGATTATATGTCTATAGCGCTTTCCAAAGCACCCAAAGCTCTTCACATTATTGATCCATTATTCATTCGCTCACACATTCACACTCTGGTGGTGGTAAAGTGCGTTTGTAGCCACAGTTGCCCTGGGGAAGGCTGACGGAAGCATTCACAGGCATTCAGACACTAGTGTGGGTGACACTGGAGACAAGGTGGTGAAGTGTCTTGCCCAAGGACACCGTGGCACATGATTAGGACAGAGTGGGATTCAAACCGCCAACCTTTCGGTTATTGGACGACCTGCTCTACCTCCTGAGCCATGGCCGCCCTCAATTAAAATGTCCAAATCAAGAAAATGATGAAAAGATGAACTTAATAAAATAAGGGAAATAGCCGAAACATACATTAAAAGAGAAAAAGTCATTAAAACTGAATCAACAAAGACATGAAAAAACTGGAAGCATAGGTGAGATTCCACAGATTTCAGATTGTGCTGATTCGAGGTGTAGATGGTGCGAACGTTGGCAGCAGACGCCGGCGTTGTCGGTTTAATAACGCGCTCACGGTTCAATGCCTGCTCTGAATGTGACGCTAAAGTATTTTTATTGGAAAGTTAAACCTGGATGGCGCTGGTTTTGGCTAACTGCTGAGTGTTTGGGTTCTAAGTGGGTCCAACACTAACTTTAGCTGTTTATGGGTTCCACCGCAGGAGTCTAATGAGGGAGATGCAGCCTGGGTAATTACACTAAAGGTTGAGCTTCCCCACCATCCCAGCTGAAGGTATAGACAGTGGGTGGGTGGGGGGCAGGAAAGTGTGAAGAAAATCAGCCTCTTTAACAACCTCCCCCTCAGAGTGGAAACCACAGCCGACCCACGGGTTGGATGAGTCGGTTCTGTCCGCCGCCGCCATCGCCCACGCCTGGAAATCATATGACAAGACAGCGAGGACGTCTGGGGCCGAAACCACATCAGGCCGCCACAGACTGGTGGTAAGAGCCACCGACGGCAAAACACAAAGCGCTGAAAAGGCGGCGTGACAGCGTGGGAGTGGGAGATGCATGAACAGACCCAGGGTTTGTGTCTGAGACGAGGACGGCGGCGTCTGTGGAACAACCGAAGGGGAAGTCCACGGGTTTATTCTATAGATGACAGGACCGAACATGTATGGAAGCGTTTAGAGGTCACAACGCTCACGCTGTTTGTGGAACGGCGGTGAAAACAGTGAGTCAAACTGACCGAGTCACTTCAGCGTTCAACGCAGAAACCCACCAAAGTCTAGTGATTATTACCAGGGGTGTGAACCGGCAAGAATCTGAAGATGTGATTCAAATCACTGTATCGTCACGACACGACGTATTGTGATTCATCACGATACTGTTAACGAGGTGATTTTTTTTTTTTTTTTTTATTATTTTGCTTTTTTAAGAGATTATTTCCTGGAAAAATGGAATTACACCATTAACTATGCACAAACACTAAACACATTCAGATCAGGATCTAATGCTGTATCACAAATAAAAATAATAATAATTATAATCATAAAAAACAATAATAAATAATATAATGAAACAAATGTTGGTTATTACAGTGTTTCTCAGCCTTTTTTGGTTTTGAACAAAGGCCCACTAACAGCACTGTCAGCCTCCTGCCGCCCCCCCCATTCCTGAAAAAAAAACGTGGAGGGGGTGAGTATGTGCCTCTGTCATACATGCCAATCTGGTGCGTGTCCTTTTTTGTACTTGTAGCCAGTGAGTCTGTGATTTTTAGTCTGACTATCTGAGATGCTTGTTTGTTTTTCTTTAATATTGTTGCCACTGGATCCTCTAATATAATGTTATCAGAACTAATAAAACACAAAAACCCTGTAAATGAAGAGGTTTTAGTTGTGAATGAATGTGAATGAATGACCGTGACCACACGTTCATTATCCCATGTGTCATGAAAACAGCCTGTTCTTCGATACTGACTGAGTTCCAGCAGAACCTGTAGTTCCGTGCTCATGTTCCCTGAATATAAATCTTTCAACCTGAACTGAGATCAATTTCTTTCTCATGTGAAGAAAATTTATCTGTCATCAGCGGCAGTTCGCAGCGGGACTGAACCTGATGAGGCTGACGACGGCCCAGACCTGCCTTCACCACCACGGACGGGGATGTCAGAGGACACGAGGGGGGTCAAAGGTCAAAGGTGGACACATTATGAGAACGGCACCAGGGTCTGTTAACCCTTTAACCCCTGACGTGTCTGTGATGAGCGTTCTGAATGTATGATTTAATTAAATATTCATACAGATTCAACCGTTTGATCAATAAGAAACATTTCAAATAGACGTTTTGGGCTTTTTTTTTTCTTTTTTTTTTATACCATTTTCCTTGTGTTTTTATGTTTTCACTGTTGTTTACAGTGTTGTGGAGATTTTCCCTTTTTTTTTTTTTTTTTTTTTTTTTTTTTTTTTTTGTTACTGTGTTTTTAATGAGTTTTGACCATGGAACTGCTTTATGGAGTTAAACAGTGTCAAACAGCATCTGGAATGATTTTGAAAAAAAAGAGCTCAAAACAAAAACTGCTGCGACCAAATTCAAATACTTGTGGCTTATTTTAGTCTTATTATTTTTTATTATTATTTTTTTGTACTTAATTTTTGTCTTTTTTTTGCATTTTTATTTAACGTTATTGATTATTTTGTAAATATTTTATTAGATTTTGTTCATTTGGTTGCTTATTTTTTAAATTTCTCTCTCTCTACATATATATTTTTCCTTCAATTTGTGACTTATTTTGTTCATGTTACTTATTATTTTGTTGGTTTATTATTCATTTTTGTTCATTTTGTTGTTTATTTTATTGTTTTGTGCTTGGGACATTTATCCATTTCCTTCATCTGCTGTTTATTTGCCTGATGTTTGTTTGTATCCAGCTAACTCTGTAAAGCCCTGTGAGACAACCTTGTTGTGACATTATAGGGCTGTACAAATGAAACCGAATTGAATTTTGTTTTTGTTTTTTTGGACTGTGTAACTGCTTTTAGGAGTTCAACCATGTGTCAAAAAGAGCCCAAAACAAAAACTACTGGGACCATATTCAAATACCTGTTGCTTATTTTATTCTTTCACACACACACACACACACACACACACACACACACACACACACACACACACACATATAAAACCTAATTTTAGTCATTTTTTTGAATAGTTTGTCATATTATTTATTATTTTGTAAATATTTTTCTTTGTTTTGTTCATTTAGTTGCTCAGCAGTTAAAGGGTTAATATGTCCACCTTTACCTGGAATCAGGGGTTAAAGGGTTAAATCATTTAGACGCTGGGCTCCTTTCACATAACTTTGATGTTTATCTTAGAAAATCACCTTGGAAACTGAAAACAGTGCTGTATAATTGCATGAGAAAACTCTGAAAAACTCCACTGATTATGGGGGGGGTGATGGGGGGGCGGAGGCAGACAAATTGAGCAGCAATTACAGTAATCATCATTAGAGATTTTTGTGTTTTATCTCAGTCAGCGGGATCAAACCTTTATATTCCACAGACTAGAACCAGGTAGAACGGACCGAACCCACCACAGAACGGAACCCAAGCCACCGAGGCCACGTTTGAGTCCGATGTTGGGTGTCTGTCTCCGACACCGACAGCAGTTGGCGTTCTGCACAGGAAGGAGACGACGGTGCCTGAAGGGAGCTGGAACCGTCCCTGCATGAGGATGGAATCAGCAGCCATGAGTCATTCTGCACAAACACAGACAGACAAAGGCAGAGGGTCATGGACAGCAGAGCACCGGCTCACACGGGTGTTTGACTGAATATTATGGGTTATTTCATACTAAACTACAGCTCACATCCCATAAATACACAGCAGTGATCCTACTGTTTATAGGTGTGTAAGAAAAAGAAACTGTTTTCTACAATTCCACATGAACCCATAAAGATGCAGTGGTACTTTTGTGGTCGTTCCCAAAGGATTTTGTGTCTTTATTTAACCCTTAAAGACCCAAACATCCACTTTTAACCGAAGCCATTCACTGATGGAACTGTTTAATACTGTTGATCCACTAATCCTATCAATGCATGTCAATCACTGGTGTAAATACAGTTCTTCATCTGTTCATGGTCATCAGATATGAGTGATAAACTTAAAAACCAAAACAAAAAACAAACATTAACACGTTCATGCATGAATTATATTACATTTTTATTCCTCTTGAGGCAAGAAAGAAACAATGCAATTGAAAAAAAAAAAAAATTATTATTATACATTTACATAAACATGTACTTAGAAAAAAGAACCACACAAATACAATACAAAAAACAAATTACACAACAAGCCTACAAACTTATTAAACAAAGCAAGGCAAAATCATACAAAAAAAGAAAGAAAAAAATAACAAAATAAATAATAATGAAAAAAATTTTGATGAACCTATTTTTCATGGAGTTACAAAAGAGCAGCTTTTGAACAGCAAAGGAAAAAATGAAATGAACAAAAATGTATCATAAATCAACAAAATAATAAGTAACATGAACAAAACTAGAAAAGCACTCGGAGAGCGCAGACCTCCGCCAAGGCAGGTCATAGAGTCAATGTGAGTAATGCAAAGAAAACAAGTGTATGTTCATTTTACAACAATGCAATTATATCATTTTACCTTCAAATTGGTTTAAAAATCTGTATTTCTGGAACATTTAATACTCCTTTATTACTTCCACAATTTTTTTTTTTTTTTGGCAGAAAACGTTTGTATTCAAAGGATAAACATGGCATCTTCTCCAGCTTCAGAAGTAAATCTCACCGTTTAAAGCCGTTACAGACGTGTCACCTGAAATCAAATGACAGGAACGACAGAATGTTTCCCACAGTCATTAGACAGACGTGATAAAAGCGGAGGAAGGATCCCTGCATCATAATTATGACTGTACATAAGGTCAGAGGATGAACCCGGGCTCATTCACGAGGCTGGAGCCATCAACTTGTCAGTCCTGCTGTTGCCACGGCAACACCTCGACGTCGTATATAGTTGGACGAACTGTTGTTGTACAGGCTATTTTACACACAACAGCCACTGTGTCCAGACATTATGATCATATAACATATATAACTAATGCAACCATGAGGTTCTTTGGTGAGTTTTATTCTCTAAAGTATTTTATTTTATTTCATTTTATTTTATTTTTTTTACGTAAAGGAACTCAATGCTCTACAGTTTCAACAAAACATGTCCTGAACTGAACGTAACCCCAGCGTGTCCATCCACTGTCACTGATCCAACTCCATGGGTTTATTATTTTTCCTTCGGTCTCATTCAGGTTGTGATATGTTTTGTTCTTTTTGCTCATTTTTTGTACATTTTTAAATTGATTTTGTTCATTTTATTGATTACTTCGGCTGTTTTTGTTCATTTTCTTGCTCATTTTCTACATGTTATTTGTTATTTTGTGAATTTTCTTCTTCATTTTTGTTCATTTTTATTTATTTTACTTACTTTATTTGTTTTTGTTCATGTTGTTGCCTATTTTATTATTTTTGTCTTCAGTTTAGTTCATTTTGTTCCATATTTGATCCTTTCTACTTTATTTTAGTACATTTTTGCTCATTTTCCCACATAATTTATTATTTTGTAGGTATTTTATTTATTCTATTTATTAATATATACATAAACCCAGTGTGTCCATCCACTGTCACTGATCCAACTCCATGGGTTTTACTGGTGAATCAATGTTGTAG
>JAPQRP010000029.1:27382926-27401044 GCA_037367295.1 Apogon hyalosoma | reverse complement strand
TGCAGGGTCAGAGCAGATCAGATCAGAAATGTCAACATGGAACCACACATTTGGAACATTGGATTAGTTCACATTTTTAATTTGTGTGAACAATCGAAACAATGAAAAACTGTTTTGTTTTTTTTTTAATTTGTACATGAATAATGAAATAACCAGTCATTTTTTCATTTCTCAATTGAATATGAAAAGAACCAGTGATCCACAGATTCAGACATTTGAATATGAAGACAGTTCGGTTTTTACTCAAATCCACTTTCTACAGTTTTCTCTGTTTCTGATAAAATAACCCTCAACTTTAATCTGAGCTTTAATGAACATCTATGCCATCAGTGGATTAAATATAAGAAAATAAAGAATTTACACTGAAAAAAAATATATAAAATACAAAAGATAATATTGTAATAAATGGTGATAAATAACTTCAGAAAAGCTAAGTGGAACTGACACAGACGTAGCTCTGGTCTTTAAGGGTTCACATTGTTTTTTTCTTTTCTATAATAGTTTTGTTTGTTTTTCCTCTGATCATTCACTCGGGTCAGTGTCCGTATTGCATTTTTTCTATGTCTGAAATAAAATGTGACGTCACTCACATCGTCCTCGTCATCATCGTCATCGTCTTCATCGTCTTCCTCACTGGATGAGTCTGCGTCGGAGGAGGCCTTCTGCTCATCATCATCGTCATCTTCATCCTCGTCATCGTCGTCATCCTCTTCCTCCTCGGTGTCCTGGTGGAAGGGAGACGTTAAAGGAAGACGATCTGTGAGCGGTTTGTCTGATTCTGTCCAGTTTTGGGTCTGGACCTCGTTTAAAACATGTCACACAGATTAAAGTTGTACTAATGTAAATGTGAAGGTTAGCCTTTACAGTTCTGTTTCTAAGATGATGTGTAACGCTAACGCTAACCCTAATGCTAACCCTGACCCTCTGTCTTCGGCTGTTTGCTAATGCTAATGCTAACTCTGACCCTCTGTCTTCGGCTGTTTGCTAATGCTAATGCTAACCCTGACCCTCTGTCTTCGGCTGTTTGCTAATGCTAACCCTCTGTCTTAGGCTGTTTGCTAACCCTAATGCTAACCCTGACCCTCTGTCTTCGGCTGTTTGCTAATGCTAATGCTAACTCTGACCCTCTGTCTTCGGCTGTTTGCTAATGCTAATGCTAACCCTGACCCTCTGTCTTAGGCTGCCCGCTGGACTCCATCCAGGAGGCGGGGGGCAGAAGGATGTCGGCCAATCGGACATCCATCATCCATCATGGATGACCCCTCCCACCCTGAGTAGACTTTAACCCCCCCCAGTGGAAGGAGCGACAGCACAGATCATTCCTCCCACAGCCATCTGAATATACGACAGTTCCCAGTAACCCCCCCCATATCACACCATGTGCAACCACAATGTAAATAATATGTAATTTTAATTTTAAATCTACATAAACATTTATATAAATACCAAATGTCTTATTTTTCTCTGTATATTCCATTTTTCACTTGTTTGTGGTTTTTCTATCTGCTCTAACTGAAATTTCCCCACAGTGGAATAACTGAAGTCTTATCTTAATGGTGGACCTGCAGACTCAACTGCATCAATGTCCACATAGAATATCCTAAACACTGACTGAATCTCAGCTGCTCTGATGGAGGATGCACCGCTAAAAGGAAAAACCACAGATTTGGAGTCTGGACTCACAGATTTCTTGGACTTGGCTTTGGGTCCTCCAGGTTTTGCTGTAGTTCTCCGTTTCTAAAGTGTCACAGAAAATAAACATGAACTAAAAATATCAAACAAATGACAGGAAGATGGTGAGGATAAACGTGCGGCACTTACCTGTGAGTTGTATTCCTTGTAAGTGTTTCTCTCTTGTGAGGACAAACTCTGTGGAAACAAAAGGTGTTAAATACGTTTCATCAAACACGTGCAAACTAACGGCGTTGGGTGGAGCCTTACAGCCAGCCACTGCTCCAGCTGGACCTTGTACTGCCTCTGCTTCTCCTCAGCGATCTTCTTGTAGCGGTCCTTGTCCTTCAGTGGTAACCTCTGCCAGCGGCTGCCGATCTCCGTCATTCGCTCTTTCATGGGGAGGTGATTCAGCTCGCCGTTCGACAGCATCTCCTGAGAGAACTTCTGATAACCGTTTCTGAGGAGTAGAGAGCGAAAAGGGGAGAACGTCAGGGGCTTGATGGTGCACGAGCGCAGCAGGTAGAGCTGACGGGGGCGCGGACGTACGATGGCGGCTTCTTGGGTTCGCCCTCAAACTTCATCTTCTTCCCTGAGGCGATGGCGGCGGCGGGCGAACGCATCTCGTACAGGTCCCTCTGTAGAGGACAGAGACGTCAGCTGATTCACATAACGACGACATCACATAGTACATTTTAAAAAAATAATCAAAACCAATACATTAAGGAAATCCAATGAAAGTATTAAAATGCAATATATGATTATACATGTTGTATTATATGTGTATTATTAGTACAGGGTTTCTGCAGGTATCAGCAAATCTAATTTAATTGTTTTTAATGCCCTGCAGAAACTCTGTAGTATACAATCTATACATAATTATTTTATGTTATAACATTGTATAATATATCATTATACAATGTACATAATGTGAATGATATTATATGATTATGAATAATCAGGGTTCGTACACATTTTGCAAATTCAAGTCCTTTTAAGGGTCATTTTCTAATTTTTCCAGCCCAGACCCTTATCACTGGGGTCAAACACATATCTACAGGAACACATATACTCAGAATTGTATTTTTTCCACTTTTTATCACAATTATGTACTTTGTATTACACTATAAACATCTAAAATGATGTTTCATAATAGGGGTGCAACGGTACATGTCATACTGTTTGGTTCGCCCCTCACAGTTCAGTACGAGCATGTGCCGCAGTACAGCACATTTGTCATTTTCAAATAACATATCCAGACAACTTGTGTTTATATTAGAGCTTTGCAAGATGACTGAATTACGGAAGTCTACTGTCATTGGTTGGAGCCGGACGCGGAGCACAGCCCTTCTACTTCCACCGACCATTCTCTATATTAACAGTATCCACATTAGTAAAACCTCTTTCGTCACCATGTTTGATTTTATTGACTTTCTTCTTCTCAAAAATCTTTACTCTTTTTTTGTGGTATTTGTCCAGTTTAGTGATTAAGAGCGGCGCCCTCTGGTGGATTGATTGAGAAACGCTCATTCCAACATACATGACACATGGAAGTATGGAGGCAGTGACACATGACAACATTAGAAACGGACGAACCTGTTTACATACATAAAGTGAACATCAATGAGCCTGAAGGCTCTCCATCAGCTCCCAGTTACATTTCGGTGCACAGCTGGGTTCCGAGTCTGAACCGAACCGAACCATGACTCAAGAACCACAATACGTACCGAACCGTGGAGAACCTGTATCGTTGCATCCCTATTTCATAATAGCAAAAAGTTCAGAAATTAAAAGAGAACACAACAATTTATCCAAAAATGAAAAAAAAAGAATTCACTTGGCGTTCTTCAGACACACTCGTACCTGGAGTCGACCTGAGAACACCTGGAATTTTATTTATGACCTAAAGTTTTACTTTTCTAAATCTATCACCTCTGTGTAAGTAGCTTTGCCTTACCATCTAACCTGTCAGAGTTATATTAAAGATAAATAAATAAATCACATCAAAGTTAGAATTGCAAGCACTTCAACTAAAATTCAAGCACTTTCCAGACCTTGAAAAAAAACATTGAAATTTGTTTTTGGTTTTAAATTTGAAATAAACAAACACTGGAGTGAAGCTGGGATCCACAGACAAACCCTGAACCTCCTCTGACCTCGTATCTTTTCTGGTCCTCTGCTGCCTTTTTGATCCACATGATCTTCTCCTTCTTCTCCATGGTGCTCCACGTCGCCTCCATCGCTTTCTGCGCCTTTGGTCGGTCGTTCTGTAAAGTACAGATTCAGTATTAAATAAACACAATTAATGTTGGCATATTTTACAGCAGCTTTGTCTATTACGACATACAGGTTAGATCATCTTAGATAAAAGCCCTTTATTCCAGATTTCATACTTCCTTCTAGTCGCTAAACCGGAGAAAAGGTACAATTCAGCAAAAGTTTCATTCTAAATGCGAAAACAGAACTGAATAAATCATTAAAGACGTTATAAGGTGTTAGATGGATGTGTGTCTCTTGGGGATCACACTAAATTATTTTGTCTTATTCTATATAGTTGCTCTTCTTATTACCATTTCCATTATTTTTATAATATATATATATAATTTTTTAGATTTCTTGGGTTGGATAAAAGCATTATACAATTATGCTGCTCACATAGATATTTTACTGGTCTGACCCACTTCAGGTGGAATTGGGCTGAATGTCAAAACTGAACTAAAATTAGTAAATTCAGTTTGGTGTGATCTGCACCTTGAATCTTTTTCTTTTTTTTTTTTTTATTCTTCACCTTAAATCTTGCTAAATAGTCTCCGATGACGCTCTGCTGCCAGATGTCTTGTGCTGTCTTGGGCGGGTCTGGCAGACGACTACGATCCTCCTTCTCCTTCTTCTCAGACTCTGCTTTCAAGACTGTTTCTAGGCGTTTATACTTCTCCTAAAACAATGAAAAAAACACAAATCAGTTCCAAACAAAGTGCACACAGGTCCCGTTATTTTTCCGTGTAGTGACACCGTGTGAAAGGCCCACCTTCTTCTTGTCTGGCAGTTCGTTCCACATTCGTGCCAGGAGTCGGGTGAGTTCGCTGTCTGACAGGTCCGGACGCTCCTGCTGGAGTTTGGGACGTTTCTCCTCAGAGAAGATGAACATGGCTGAGATGGGCCTTTTGGGTTTCTCTGGGTTTATCTACAGGATCCACAGTAAAATAAGGACAGTGAAGGACACCACAACATCCAGGTAAAAACAGTCCCAGTGTCCCTGTACGTCAGAGTCTGTTCTATGTGGATCAGAACCAGCTGAATGTGTTCTATGTCAGGTTCTGTTCTATGTTCCAGTCCTGTGGTCTGGATGCAGATCAATCTAACTACAGAAGTGGGCGGGACTTTCACTGGAGGAGAACTCAACTCATCCAATCACAGTCCATATATGACTTCTATCAGTGACCAATAGGAACTAGACTGATATCTGGAACCATTTACATGAAATAAACCATCAACATATGGACCAGTAGAAGCAAAGGAACATTTTTACCAAAGTAAAAGTGCAAGGAGTTCGACCGGTGTCGTTCAATGTTCCAGATAATAAATAAAAACGAGGTGATGTTTTTGGACTTGGACACGAACCTTTGCTTTAGAGTTCTTCTTTTTGGAGGCAGGACTGCTGGCTCCACTGCCCTTCCTAAAACCTATTTTCTCTTCTCCCAAGACCCTCTGCTGCTCCTCCTCAGACAAACTCTGCACAGAAAAACACGATGTAAAACAAAATGTACCACAAGAAACATACGGCAAAGTAAAACAACAAAAAAATAACAATAATAATAATTGTACTTACACTGAGGAATCTGTTCATCTCAATTTCATACTCTTTCTTCCTCTGGAAAAATAAAACAAAGGTGAACATGTAAGAGAACAGTTTGTAAAAGACCGACTCTGCAGTTCAGCAGTTTTAGTCTCACCTGTTCACAGCGTTTTTGGTATGCGTCTTTCTCGCCCTGTTTCAGCATCTTCCATCGCTGGCTACACATCACCATGCGCTCGGTGCTGGGAACGTCCTTCATGCTCGACATCAGCTCTGCGCAGAACATCGAGTAACCGTTTCTGGAAACAGACACACAGCAGTTATTCATCAGTAACACAGAAACGGGGCAGTGGATTATCAGAGAAATCATCATGCTTTTAACCCTTTTAAGCACGACCAGTAGAACAAGCCTAGATTTCTTTGTTATTTTTGCAAATAAGTGTCAGAAAATGTCTTTGCCAATTCTTTTGCACTTCTTTTCCAGGAAGAACTTAACTTTCAATATCTGTCCATTAATTATCATGATTATATGTAATAAATGCTTAAAACAGTGTGTTACAGAAAAACATACAAAAACAGACTTGCAGTTTTAGCACATTTATTATGAAAAACATTTTCCATGTACTCGTCATTGTAGTTGTTCTAGATCATTGTGTCCATGTTCTTCTTCTTCTTTTTGGTTCTTTGGTGTCATTTGGATCCTGTTGATAGTCTGTGTTCACTTTCTGTCTAGTTGTAGACAGAGCCCCTCATTTCACTCACAAAAACATCCACCATCTGATTCAAATACACACACTGGATCTGTCTATGCCCTGGAGAGATCTGCATAGACATTTACACACAGAGGCTGTGCTTGACATTTTTATCGTCCGTAAAAATGACGGACAGGGTGGTAAAAATTCTGTCATAACACATTATTATCCGTCATTTCAAATGTAATTTTCTATGATAATGAGACATATTTAGTAGTATTTAATGTTCAAAAATGTCTCAATGATGCAGCAAGTGTAGCTGCTGATAAACCAATGTGAAATCATGACTCGTGTAAATATACACACCACTTTATTTGGTGCATTATCATTATAAACTTTCTGCGTGTATGTTCACACTGAGTCAAACACCACACACTGAGGGCTAGAGTTAGGGTTACAGTTACGCTTAGGATCATGTAAACCGGAGAACTTGGTGAAATTAATGCCATAACAACTGGTGTATTACTTGCTTGTCCCTCCCATAAAAAAAGCGGAAAACAAAAAAAAAAAAAACAAAAACGGCTAAGCTCTACAAAAACACGGCAAAACACACTGGTAGAACACCCCAAAACAGCACTGTCACTACTAAATACAATTACTGACAAGAATTCACCAAAAAAACACCGCTAAAACCTCGCTAAAATGGTGATAACAGTAATAAGTGTCTCATTGACCTCGCCCGTTGTTGTCTGCTGCTTTTTGCTCCGCCCATTTCCACCCCTACCCTTCAGCCAATGCAGGCCGCTATCACTAAATGTCACATAGCATCAAAAAGCTCAGGATCTCAGCTTTCCGACACCATTTGAATTTTGTGAATAGCACTAACAGTTCAGGAGTTACGCTCATTTGAACACCATAAAGTGTCAAACGTAGCGTCGGAGATAAACCCTCTTAAAAGGGTTAAATAAATACATTTTAAATGTGTGTCGGGGGTGTTTCTGTCCTGTGTTTTTGACTCACGGTGGCGGTTTGTCGGGTCGGCCGTCAGACTTGTCCTTCAGGTGTCGTTCAGCCTTGGTCAGGGTGGACTTTACGATGTCCCCCTGGGTTATGTTTAACTCTGGATGCTGTTGGATGTACTCCCGCATCGTCTCCTAAACAGATGACAGTGAGGAAAACCCTCCATCACTTGTGCATTCGCTTATTTTAACTCAGGGGTGTCAAACATACGGCCCATGGGCCCAAACTGGCCCGCCAAAGGGTCCGATCTGGCCCATGGGATGAATCTGTGCAATGCAAGAATATTAACAATCAAAGGTGTCAAAGGCTACGTTCAGACAGCAGGTCTTAATGCACAATTCGGATTTTTTGGTGTTCTTATTCATATTACTACAGAAGAGGATTAGGGCCACTGGAAAAAAAAAAATTAAGGTCCAATATATTTTTTTTAATTATCATTCTGAGAAAAAAGTCAGAATTCTGAGAAAAAAATCCGAATTCCGGGATTAAAATCAGAATTCTGACTTTTTTCTCAGACCAACAATAATAATAATTTAAAAATATATATTGGACCGTAATTGTTTTTTCCAGTGGCCCTAATCCTCTTCCATGTATTCCACATTAAATGTGACTTCTATCAGTTTTGAGTATAAACTGAATGCGACCCTGAAGTGACCCACATGTGTAAGAGGTCCCACCGCTCCTCCTCCTGGGACGCAGAATTGTGACATTTGTCACAATTCAATAACGTAAAGGTCAGATAAATGCGACCTGGCCGTTCAGACTGAAGTTGCAAAATATCGGATACGTATCGATTTTGGACCACACATAAAGGTGTCCTGGGTCGGATTAGTGCTGTTCAAATTGTCTTTAACAGATCGGATCCAGGTCACATGTGGGTACTAAAATCAGATCTGGGCCACATTGACCTGCGGTCTGAACGGAGCCTGAATCATTTTAGTTGCGGTTCTTATTTTTCTTGTGAAATGTTGTGGTTCGTCATCGTTAGTTTCAGGACAGACATGCTAATATTTTACTGGCGGTCTAACCTCGTACTGCTTATGCTGCTCCAGGGACTTGGTGATCCACTTGAGTCTCTTTTTGTCGGACAGCTGTGTCCACTGTTTGCCAAGACTGTCCTTTATGTCTTTGGTGGTAGCCTGAGGGTCAAACACACAACACTTCCATTGGCCTCATGCATCTACATGTCAGAGCTTTTTTAGACTTAACCCGTAAAGACCCACTTCTAGTTTGGCTTATTTTCTTTGTGTCATTTTTTTCTAAATTTTCTTATTCACTTTTCTTCATTTTGTTAATGTGATTTTTATTTTACTTGTTTTTGTTAATTCTGTTGCCTTTTTTCTTGTTTTTTCTTCGAATTACTTCACTTTGTGGCTTATTTTGTTCATGTTACTTATTATTTTGTTGAATTATTATTCATTTTTGTTCATTTTATTTTATTGTTGAAGATGACAGTGTTTCTACGGTAACTATGGAGCCTCTGAACGTCCAAATGGGTCATATCTGATGACCATGAAAAGATGAAAAACTGTATTTACACCAATTATTGACATGGATTGATAGGATTAGTGGATCAACAGGGATTAAACAGTTCTGATCAGTAGATGGTTTAGGTCTTTGAGGTTTAATGAAGTTACAGATGTTGTGTTTTGTGTAAATGTACACAGCCTCTTTTGGAGTTCGGATACACCATGAAGGAAAAACAAAAACATCAGTGCAAATGTTTTTACAAATATATTGAGTGAAAGATGACACTATTTTTAATGTCATTCAATGTCAGATGTATTGATAGGATTAGTGGATCAACAAGTGTTAAACACATTAGATCAGTGGGTGCTTTTGGTCGCTGGTGGATATTTGGGTCTTTATTGGTTAATCACTGATCGACAGAATAAAGATCTATGGTCAAGTTTACTCAGTAAGGACTAGCAGCTCTGCATAAGCTTACATCAGGGTGTGACTTGAGGAAGGCCTTCTTTTCATGGTTGTACCACAGCTGTTGAGGCGTCTTGGGCTTTTCTGGTACATTTGACCCTTTCTTAGTCATGCTCTCCATAAGATCTGGGTGTTCTTCCCTGTATTTAGACACAACCAACACATTTAAAAAAACTCTTAAATTTGTCAGTCAGTGTATCTGTTGGTAACTGGATTTTCTTTTCAGAAACAAAAGAAAAACTAGTGCTTAATTAATTTTCATTTTAAAATAGAAGAATTAACATTGAATTTCAAGGTGTTTTTCTTTTTCAGCGTCAAAACAGATAAACCACATTTAAAAAACAGATTGATTTTCATTTTTTCTAATAACAAAAAAGAAAGTTCCTACCTGACAGAAATGGAAAAACAGATCAAAAACACCTGCTTTTTTTTTTTTCATTTTCTGAGACCAGATCTTGTCATTTTCAAGGAAAGAGCGCTAATGCCTCAGTCACAGAGATTCTTACGAACGACGGGTTTGTGCAAAATCTGGACATCGTAGACATGCTCCCTCCGTGAATGTCTACGATGTCCAGATTTTGTACGAACTGGAAGATTCGTACAAACCCGTCGTTCGTAAGAATCTCTGTGACTGAGGCATTAGCGCTCTTTCCTTGAAAATGACAACATCTAGTCTCAGAAATTAAAAAAAAACTAGGTGTCTTTGGTCTGTTTTTCCATTTGTTTCAGGTAGTAACTTTATTTTTCGATATTAGAGAAAATGAAAATCAATCCGTTTTTTAAATGTGGTTTATCTGTTTTAACACTGAAAAAGAAAAACGCCTTGAAATTAATTTTTAATTCTTCTATTTTAAGACGAAAATCAATTAACCACTAGTTTTTCTTCTGTTTCTGAAAAGAAAATCCAATTACCAACAGATACACTGACCTCTGTCACACTTCTGTTATCCTCATTATTCATTAGCTTTCAAAACTAGCAATAAAAAAAGTCTCACCTGAACTTCATCATGCTTTGCACAAAAGATTCTTTGTCTCGTAAGAAATCGTCCACATATTTTTTCTGTCGACATGAAAAGAAAACAATTTGTTAGAATTTGACTATGACCAAAACTCCAGACGTCACAGTCCTGATTTCACCAGGTTTAGCTGAAAGGCTTTGCTCTGACCTTCTTTTTGTCAGGCAGCTCCCTGTACTTCTTGGAGAGGATTTTTGTCAGGTCTAAGTTGCTCATCTCTGGGTGCAGCTTTGCATACTTCGCCCTCTTTTCCATGAAGAAGCGGAAGTACGGCGTCAAGGGCTTTTTGGGAAAGTCCGGGTGTTTCTGTGCATCGAGTGGAAAATGAAGCTTAGACTGGACTTTCAACCCAAACTTTCAGCTGTTCATAAAATGCTGATGTTAAATTACCTTTATTTTCTTGCCCTTATAAGGGTTCTTTATGTAGTCTTGAGCATCAAATATCAGCTCTGTTAAGGTCCTGAATTTACGGATCTGAAAGAAGACAAAGACAAATTACTGGTTGAATCCAACACAAAGTCTGGCATAAAAAAAAACAAAAAAAACAAAAAAAAAAAACCAACTAAATAAAAGTCTGTTTGTGGTTTAACCTAAACCTTGGCTCACCTCTTTGGAGACCTCCTGCCACTTCTGCTTACACATCTCTGCTGTGTAGGAATTGAAAGCCACCTTCTGCCAGTCCAGGTGGGACTCTGACGTCTTGTATTTCGTCAGATCTTTCTGCGGCAGGGCCACTTTCATGGCCTCCAGTAGTTTTAAGAGGTCATCCTGCGCCCACACTGTGAGAACGGAAAGAATGAGCCGATAAATCAAGCAAACACTCTCAAAACTTAGAGGTAAAAGAAGCTACAATACACTGGGATGTAGAGAACACCTTAAGAATGAGCACGTTATGATTTAAAATGTTGTTATTTTACAACCTAAGACACTACTGTCTGTGAAAATATAATAAAATATACATAACAGTACAACATGTCTCCAAAACTTCTGTAATTTAATCAAAAAATATTGAATTTATTGATGCAAACTAACAATTTCTTTCACTGTCACTTCAATTATTTAACATTATTTCACATATGTAAAGAAAAAAAAGATGAAATCAATCAGTGGTACTTATATAATACTTTCTCACATTACTGTACTCTCCAAAACCTATAATATAAATGCAAATGAAACCTAAAGAGTTCTACAACTTAATTTTCTGCTCTAATGTGAGAAAATATAAAAATAAACATGAGTCACTGCAGAAAAAAATGTGAGAACAGGATCAAACCTTGGTCATGGGTGGCTGCCTCCATGTCTCCATTCATTTGTGAGAATACTATTTCAGATCTACAAAATAAACACATTCATAGAATTTATAAGAAAAGGAATTTGAACAGTAGTAAAAGGTCAAATGTAGTCAAATAAGACTCTTTTTAAAATACACGAGTCTACAAGTAAAATGCCTCCAGATTTAAGTGAATCTGAGTCATTAATAAAGAAACATGAAGTCACAAATGCTGGTTGGTTGTAGTTTCCATGATCCAGTCCTGGATCAAAATGTGAAATTAACAGAATAAATAACAGAATGGGTTTTACGCAAAAGGAATATTAGTGTCAGAGTTGCTAGATCTGCTTCAAAACACTAGTCGCTTTTCCATTGACCCTCAAATTGCGCGAATATAACGAGCACAAAAATGTACCTAGTGGAAATACTGCAATTTCACCAAAACTATAGTTTTTCAATTAAAAGTTTTTGCGCTGGCAAGAGGAGGTTTTCCAGGCATAGCGCAAATGGTATATCACACAAAACTGTAATGAAAAGACCTTTTAGCGCAACTAGTCACATGAATAAAAAAAAAAACAAAAAAAAAAAAACGGATGTTGACGAACGTTACAAGCGAAGAAGAAGAGTTTAAAACAAACATGTCATGGTATGTGTGGACACAGCAGGAAATCCAAAGATTTTAGAATTTAGCAGGAGATAGAGGGGTAACATAGAATAATAATGAATATATCTGTAAATCAACACATTTATGTTTGTCACCATGTTTATGGAGTGACTTCTTGTGTCATCTTCTGATAATAAACATCATCACATTCGTGATTTAATGGAAAAACTGACATTACGCACTTCTATTTTTCGACATTTAAAGTTTTGGGCTGATGTCCGATGGAAAAGTGACTTCTGTCTAAATTAAAATACATTCACTTTGTTTCTAATGATAGGTTTATTAATCTATTATATAAATGCCCATAAACCAGTGTATATGTGTAATAATGCATTTTCATTATCATCACATTTAAAACATCTGCTCATCAGCAGTTTAGTCATTTGTTTTCCAGTTCATCTTATTAAAGTATATAAGATTTACCATATTTAATTTCTGAGGTAGATAATCACTAAAAAACTGTTGACCAGCGTGGATGAAAACACACCGTTTGAACCTGGTGCGTCGCGACAAAAGGCAGATTCTTTCTAATGGAAGATTTATTTATCTATTGTATGAATGCACATAAACCAATAACTAATCTTCAGATGATGTCTTCACAGTTAATGTATTCATTTGGACTCATTCTGTGGTTGGTATTATACAACCGTGTATATATGACTATTATTTGGCACTTTGTCTTCTCTTTTTTTACGTGTATGATGCAACCACTCAGAAGTATTTCTGATTCTGAATATATATGTGTAGTAACAATTTATCATGTAGATTGAAAACATCAGCTAACCATAACTTCTCTCATTTGTTTTCCCAATTCCATTCATTAAAGTATGTAAGATTTAGCACATTTTACTGTATAAATGTACATAAACTGAATAAATGTACATATAAGATCTGCCTGGTATATTATTGTACATATGACTATTGTTCAGCACTTTTCTCTTTAAAAATCATCTTTTCTTTAATAAAGTGATTTTGATTCTGATTATATACATATGCATAACAATAATTTATCATAGAGACTGAAAATATATTTTGTTTTTCAATTCCTTTCATTAAAGTGTGTAAGATTTAGCACATTTTACACCGTAAATGTACATAAATCATATAGGTAAATGTACATATAAGAGCCATCTGTGCAGTTAATTTATTCATTTGGATTCATTCTCTGTCTATGGTGTTATATTACTGTATATATGATTACTATTCAGCACTTTTTCTCTTTAATAATTATCTTTTCTTTAATAAACTATTTTTGATTATATCTTTATATGTGCGTAACAACACTTTATCATATAGACTGAAAACCTCTGCTAACCAGCACTTCTTTCATTTGTTTCCCCACTTCCTTTCATTAAAGTTTGCACATTTAATCCCTGAGGAACAAAAAAAAAAACCGCATTCAGTCAAAATGTTGGATTTCTTTGTAAAATGATGTTCATGTTGATGTTTTCTGCCGTAAAGTGTTGTGTTTTGGTGTTAAAGTTGGGTCCTGGTGTTGTTTTCCAGTGTTGGAATTTAAATTTGCCTCGACATAATGGTTTATGTTCATTACACCGCCCCTTAAACGTTTACGCTACATGGTGAGACATAGGCTATTGCTTGTGACGGCTTCAAATCTCAAATAACACTGCGGAGGGCTTCAACCGGTGCGACAGCGGCAGGCTCCGCCGACATTCTTCCAACACCGCCGGAGCTGGAGTTAAGTCCTATTTATTCCACCATAAAAGTGCCGCGGACGCACATCAGCGACCATTTTCTCGGCCGGTGTGCTCGGGTAATGGAGGGCTTTGTGTCGGAGCGGAGGTTGGGGAGGATCCACGGAAGGAGGAAGCGAATGGACGTGGACGGACAGGCAGCTGTAGGCGACCAGCTGACCACGGACGGGGATCTGCTTTTGGTCTCCGACGACGGCGAATGGAGGCTCGGAAGCACTGCGGCCAAATGCGCCACACTCGGCAAAGGCGCCTCATCACCGAAAGGACGCGGATCTAGCTCCGCCGAGGCGCACAAGTATCACCGTCCCTTCGACCGTGCACCCAAATACCGGAGCGAGGGGAGCCGGTGTCTCACCGAACAATAAACGTCCCACACACATTTATTTATGCCCGGGTTTCGGCTTCTCATGTGGGAAGATAAGCGCAAAAACACCGCGCATTCTTTAACGAGGCGTAGCCGACGTGTGCTCCAATGATGGCGGATGCTCGTTGTTGGTCGTGTCCTTGGTGGCCCCAGCGCACTGTGGCCTCCGCACCGTCACCCAGCCTCGGCCCAAATATCGATCCTCGCCCTTAAACCGGCTCCAACACGCTCCGGGGTGGACGTGGAAGCGGTCACGACACCGAATTTACCGTGTGTTTGAATGTGAATTAGCAGCATATGTGGAGCTGGGTACGGCTGCCAAGGACGGCTCAGCACGACGAACGATAAACGTCAAAAATGTGCACACTTTGACACTATAAATGTGGTTATGTCTTTTATCTAATAATATATGTAAAGAAATAGAATCTGTGCAGATTTAATCAGAATTTTCACAAAAATCACATTTCCGCGGATGTATACGGACATGTACGGTTAGCACAATAATATTAACCAGCATAAAATAACGGTTGGATTCAGAGTCTTAAGTATCATGTGGAGAAATTAGCTTAAAAATGGAGCGAAACATCGGAAATAAATGTCACGGTGGTGGGTTGGAAGGACCTGCGGAGGCGCAGGAAGAACGAAGAAAATGGAGGAAAAAAAAAAAAAACACTAAAGAGCTGCGAAAATCGGTCGTACTTTTGTTAAAACAGCGCATTTTGACAGTTTTCCGCTTAAAAAAATAGTCCGCGGCTGAGTCGTAGCGATAGCACAAAAGAAACCCGGTTCATACCCGAGGCTGAGAGGCTTCGAACAGCCCCAGGTCCGCCATGCTTCAGCTCTACAAGGAAACCTACCGTGACAAGGTCCAATGGCGCACTGCGAACGGAGAAAACCGAGCTGAGAGCTAAAGCCGGGGCGTAACGGACTCCCTTCTTCTCTCGATCCAAAAAGCGCATAAACGAGAAGCAAGAAGGCGGGTTCATCCGAAGCTCGGTCGGTCGTCGCCGGTTCTGGGCCAGTCAGTGAGAGAGAGAGGGGGAGAGAGAGGGCGAGTCTCAGTCCGCACGGTGAGATATTAAACCCAGATCCCTGATGGCTAACCGAGACAGGCGGCTTGGCTTGTTCCGCTGTCAGCCGCGTGGAGGTCTCCGGCGCGCGGAAGCCGCCGTTAATTCCTCCCCCCCGCATGTACGCAGATTCAGCGAGCACGAGCGGTTCGAGTTTCCACGAAGCGGGGATTAGCATAAACGACTCCCTTTGGGTTTTTGTTGGTTTTGTTTTTTTTTAACTGAAAATGCGGCGTTTACCTACAGGGTGTCTCTTCCAGTTTCTTCCCCGCTGAACAGGTCAAGAAATTCGGCTATGGCGGACCCGCAGCGGTCGGTTAATGTTATGACGGTACAAAGAAGCTAACTGTCATTAGCATTAACATTAGCTCATTTGACGGTTTTCTGTCGCTAGTTTGTGTGTGTGACTCTTGTTTGGGTTGGGTTTTTTTTAGTATTATTATTAAACTGAAAATATCGCCTTTACAAACAGGCTGTCGCTTCCAGTTTCTTCCCCCGCTGTAGAGGACAAGATATTCGGCCATGGCGGACCCGCAGCGCTCGGTTAACGTTACGACGGTACAAAGAAGCTAACTGTCATTAGCATTAATGTTAGCTCATTTGTTGTTGTTTTCGTCGGTATTTTTGCCCGTTTTTCCGTCGTTTCGTGGAGCCGAGCGGCTGTTGTGTGGCCTTACCTGTGTGTCGGTCTCGTTGTGGAGGAAGAAGGGGAGGGTTGAACGATAGCCAGCACTGCGCCGTCCGTCCTGGGCTCCAGTCCCCGCAGAGATGGTCCTTCCCCCCCGCCTCCATCTCTCACTCGCCGTCTCCCTCCACTCTCTCTCCATCCAACCAACCAGTTCGCTACGCCGAGACATCATCCACATGTTCTCCCCGATCTCGTCGCGTTTATTTCGGAACCGATTTGTTGTTTGTTTTGTTTTGTTTTTAGTCCCGGAGGCCAACCAACCGACTGACCGACCGACCGCGTCTGATCCGCGGCCGAACTTTGCGTCTGAATTCCGCCGGTAGTTGGAACTTAGATGAAAGTTGTCAGTGCGGTTCTGTTATTATAGTGCAACTTATTCACGCACACTGAACACAGCGTGCAGTTCTCTAAGAAAAAGTAGGTTTTAATATGGATCTCGCTGCCAGATGTCTGTTTTTGCACATTGCTCCAAATTGTGTGCGTGTGTTTGACAGCTTCATTTTGGCCTGTGCATGTTTTTTCTTTTCAACTCCACCTTGTGTGTTTGTGGGCGGAACCCCCGCTCGGCCAATCCAGTCCGTCTGATTCAGGGAAAACAAATGACTTTCAGGCACTCAGCCTTGTTAAACTGTGCTGCGTTCTCCTGCTGTGGGAAATCTGGCTTTTATCGCAGCGCCGCAGCTTCAAACCGTGTTTCCATCCGCTCTCCTCCATCTGGGATGTTCTCTTCCACCTGTGGGGTCCGTGGGTGTTTTAGTAATTGGATTTTCTTTTCAGAAACAAAAAAAAAAACTAGTGGTTAATTGACTTTTGCTTTAAAATAGAAGAATTAAAATTGAATTTCAAGGCGTTTTTCTTTTTCAGTGTCAAAACAGATAAACCACATTTAAAAAACGGATTGATTCTCGTTCTCTCTAATACCAAAAAATAACGTACTTGACAGAAATGGAAAAACAAACCAAAAACACCTGTTTTTTGTATTTTTCATGTTCTCAGACTGGATGTCGTCATTTTCAAGGAAAGAGCACTAATGCCTCAGTCACAAAGATTTTTACAAACGATGGGTTTGTATGAATCTTCTAGTTCGTACAAAATCTGGAGGTCGTAGACACTGGTGGAGGGAGCATGTCTACGATGTCCAGATTTCGTACAAACCCACTGGGAAACAGAGTAAAAACAGCACATGAGGCAAGAGAAGCTGTCCTACCTTTGATGTTCTGTTATTCCCTCTGCCAAGGAGCTTATGTTTTCGTCAGGGTTTGTTTGTCTGTTAGTCAGATACCAAAAAAAGTTATTAAATGTTGATTCTCGCACAAGGAACAAATGATTAATTTTTTTTTTTGGGGGGGGGCTGATCTGCGTTGGCGGAGGTCTGCGCTCTCAGAGCTTTTCTAGTTTGTATGTTTGGATACATATTTGGTATTAATCTGTTCTTGTCCTCAGTGGACTGAAAACCAGCTAACGCTAGAGCAGCTGCTGATTCTGCAGAACATTTGTGGATAAATGCCGTTTGAGCGATACCTTGTTTTAATAAACAATTTGCAAAAACGCCACATCCATTGTTGTTTCACAGGCTACGCGACGCCAGCGCAGAACTGGGAGAACATGGATCTGGTTCGACTTCATGGGTTTGACTCATTCCAGTTTATTCTCACCGGTAGAAGGTTGGAAAAACATGGTTTAGCGGTGGCCTGGAACAGCACAAAGCTGTCACACAAATGCAGTGCATTTAAAAGTACAGGATTATCCTCTGAAATGTAACAGTACAAAGAGAAAACTGCATCAGATGTACAAGTACTTCATATTTACTCCATTAATGGGTATAAGTACACAGTCTGTTTACCTTTGAAGAGAATGGGTTTAATTCAAAACACTGTACATTATAGTCACTTTACAGCTGTATAAATCTATTGTATAAATGTGTATATAAACCAAGTGACAGTTAACGTGTTCATATTGTTTGATGTTTCTGTATATATGACTATTGTTTGGTACTTTGTTTTCTGTTTTTTTTTTTTTTTCTGTGTATGATGTGACCAAAGTATTTCTGATCCTGACTATATATAAATATGTATATGTAATGTATTTTGCAATTTGTGTATATATGTATGCAATTTTTTTGTGTCTCATAAAATGGGCCAAATTTGATATATTTTAATAAGGTGAATTGTAAAACGTATGATAAAAGTCCTGTTTATTGTACAGTCACAGAAAAAC
>JAPQRP010000029.1:27303020-27315455 GCA_037367295.1 Apogon hyalosoma | reverse complement strand
GGCCTCTGCATCTCGTGGGACCACGTGAGGTCAAAGGTCAGCTCTTAAGGGGGGTGTGGTTAAGGCTTCCTGTGGTCGTGGTTTTAGTTTCAGTCCCTCTTCCTGTTTTTCGGCGGCGGCTCGCTTAGACATGTCCCGGTTGTTCTTAAAGGGGCGGACGTGACTTTTTTTTTGTTTTGTTTTTTTTTAATTTGGTTTGAGAACAGAAGTGAAAATGAAAACGATCCTCTCCATTTGGCACCTCGGGAGTCAGTGGTAGAAGGAGGACAAAAAAAAAAAAGGAAACTAAAAGAGAAACAACAGGAGCGAAGGAGGGGAGGAGGAGGAGGCGGCGGTAGTGGGTGGGGCTGTGGTGTGTGGGCGTACAGACTAGTTGACCTGGCCGCCTTGGTCGTTAGCTGCCATCGAGTCCGAAGGCGCCGCCGGGGGGGCCTCCTCCTCCGCTTTGATGCGTTTGGCGTCGGGCTGCTCGCCGCCCAGCTGGTCGCCGTTGTGACGTTTGGTGGGGAGGGAGGCGGAGGCCGAGGCGTGGGCCGCCAGCAGGTGGAGGGGGCTCGCCACAGCTGGGGGAGGAGACAGGAAGTGGGAGGTTAGCGCCGGGACGCCATGTTCTGATGTCATTGTTCTCGTCTTTGCACTGTTTTTAGACTTTCATCACTATATTGTCTTTTATACTTTACACTTGTACAGTTAGGTAGAAAAAAGACCATTTTATTGAACAATTTTTATTTTATTTATTTTTTATTTATGCTTTTTCCTTCTACTCTATAATTCTATACATAGATTTATTTATTAATTAACCCGTAAACACTCAGTGGTTTTATTATTACAGTTTCCAAATCAATGTTTCTCTCCATTTAACCTTTAAGTGATTTATCAACATTTATTATGAACACTTTACATTTCATGTTATTAAAGGTCATATGATTTTTCAGTTTGTTTTAAGTCAGAATTCAAAAGTTGTGAAAAATAAGTGAATTTTTTGGCCACAAAACAAAAACATACATACGTACATACACAAACAAATAAATACATAACTAAATATTACCATATTCCATTAATTTCATTTTGGATATTTTTTCTACACTTACTTATTAATTATTATTATGGTATCCAGGTTTTTATTATATTTATATTAAACACACTTTCCACTTCCTGTTATTAAAGGTCAGATTATTTGACTGTTTTTGGTCTGCATTCAACAGTTGTTCATTTGTATCTGATTGTTTCAGTTCTGATCCATCAACTAAAACCATCCCATAATAAACAGTGTTAAATTCCTACACTAACACCCTTCGAGTACAAAATACACACTGACACGTTTAACATTTGCCCTAAAACCAAAAAGAGTAATAATATGAACCAGTGTAGGTGTGAATGACTGACAGATGACAGAGGAATAAATAAAAACAAATCCAGAAATCAAAACAGAATCACAGTTTAGATGAGTAATCTGTGGTGTTCCACAGGGTACAGTACTGGGACCTCAGTTACTCATACTTTTAATATGATATTAGCATTATATCTTTAGGCTAACTTGCTGAAAGTAAAAATAACTACAGTAACACCAAAACAAAGCATTTTGTATGCTTTTTGAAAAAAAAAAGTTTGTTTACATTATAAACATGGCATTTAAATGGTTAAAAATACAAATAAATAAATAAATATATATATATATGTATGTATGTATGTATATACACCACCCCCCCAGGTCCTCACCGGCGCTGGCGGGGCCCTGGATGGCAGTGGTGATGCTGTGGGTTCCGTTCTGTGTGATGGCCTTGATGGGCAGCTGGTGTTGGCCAACCGGTGCCGACTGCACTATGGTAACAGTCTGAAGGGGCGTGGCCGACTGGGAGGTCTGGATGATGCGACTGGAGCCGCCTATCGAGGTGATGGTGGGAACCGCCTCCACTTTGACTGAAACGGAAAGACGTCGACAAAACCGTCAGGACGCAGTCCTCATCACCGTAGCAACAATAAGGATATCATTTATACTGTTTGCATATTTTTGTTTATACTGGTTTTATATTAGCGTTGTTTATACTGTAAATGTGTTTATCTGTTTAACTCAACCATAAACAGAGGTTGGACATCAAGTCAATTCTATAAACTCAGAACATCAGATCTATATGTTCATCATATGTCAGTGCATTTTGATGGATGGATATATTCAAGTACGACAGAATAAGAGAACTATAATATAAATAACCTCATAATTATATCTACAAACTACAACATTTTTGCACTTATTTATCTACATTTCCTTGAATGATCATATTGATATTTGTCTAACACATACTGTGCAAATTGCTGTTCTAATTGTGTTATACACACACACACACCCCACAACAACAATAATAATAATTGTCTACCAGTACTAACCATCTACTTTCTTCACATCTGAGGAAGAAAAATGTAACATTAAACTTTAAGGAAATATTGATGTTTTTATCTCATATACATCATCTTACAGCTGTAGACATGCCTCCCACTATTTATGTCCATATAGTTTATTTATATATGAATCTGTATTTCTTTGTAGCACCGATAATTTCATTTCTGCTCCTTTTCTTACATTTGCACAGATAATATTATACTGTATTCTGACTGATACATAAAATAAAACTTAAAAGTTCTGTTGTAAATGACCTGATAATAATAATAATAATAATAATAATAATGCTCTAAATGTGAAACTTGTAAAATGATACTAAAACCTGCTGGAACCTGATTAGGAGTCATATTTAGAGGATGTCAGATCTGGTTTCTCATGTCGGTGCTGATGCTGACGGACGGGGGCGTTGAGGTCAAAGGGCATCGGGCACCTTGTGACCTCAACAGGGCTGAACTCTGTCATGTGACGGGGTTAGACGGGGTCCTGACCTTTGACCTCGGGGTGCTCTCCGTTCTCCTGCGCCTCATTCTTGATGATGGTGGCGGGCTGGGCGAGGACCGTGGATCCGGCGGGGATCTGCTGCAGGACGTGGACCGTCTGCACGGCGGGCTGCGAGGCGCTGGCGCTGACGGGCGACGCCATGGTGTAGGTCACGGGTTTGATGGTCTGAGGTAACGGACGCTGGACCGCAATGAGGACCGGCTGGTTGTTGACAGGCGAGCCTGGACAGAACCAGACCAGAATCATGAGTTTATATATATATATATATACAGATAGATATGTCAGCTGATCCACATGGACAGTCTGGGTTTTATCTGGATGAATTCACTGGTTATTCTGGATTTTTCATGTTTTTATGAGGAAACCTTCAATTTAAGGCTGAACAATAAAGACAATTAACTCCACTTAAGTTTTCACTTCCTGAAAAATGTAATAAACACCTACAAATCACAAAAACCCTTATTTACCTCCAGAGATATTTCTTGAATAGTCTGGATTTTTATTTTTTCAGGAATTTATTAATTATTCTTTATTTTTGTGCTAGTTTTCTCCAAATTTTATGACAAAAGTGTCAATTTAACTTTATTTATAATGTAATAAAACACCTAGGTGTGTTTTATGGAGGCGGGGCTTATGCTTTGTGGAGGCGGGGCTTATCCCATGTGTGTTTAATAGAGGCAGAACCCCCCCAAAAGAGCATTAAGCAGCTGCAGCTCCAGTTTGGACCAGAACTCAGAGACCAGACCATATGAGTCCAGTTCTCCAGTCTGTACACTGGCTCCAGTCAGATCCAGAACAGATCTAAAGTTCTGCTGCTGGTCTACAGTCACTGAATGGTTTGGGTCCAGAACACATGATGACACGTTAATAGAATCTAAACCCAGTAGGGCTCTGAGGTCAGCTGACCCAGGTACCATAGTCCAGTCCACAGTTCAGACTAAACCTGGTTCTGCTGCACAACTGGAACAAGCAACTGACCTGAGATCAGCCCCAAATGTGAACATGTTAAAATCCAGGTTCAAACCTTCCTCTGTTCATGTGCTTATGACTAAACTCTGTTCAATCTTGTCTTTAAATACACTTTTTTGATTTTAATTTCTTGCTTTACTCCATTTTATTTTAAAGTTAATTTTAATGTATGGTTTTAAAATAATTAATGTATTTATTTCACTCTGTAAATGCATTTTAAAACCACATTTTATCTCTGATGATTTTAATGTTTGTTTTTTTTAACCCTTTTTGTGAATGTCTTTTATTCTTCTGTGATTTTTTTTTTTTTATGCCTTTGTAAGTCACTTTGAGTTACCCTGTGTATGAATAGTGTGTAGAAATAAACCTAGCTTGCCTTCTTCTAGGTGTTTTGAGAAGGCAGGGCTTATACCATGTGTGTTTTGAGGAGGCGGGGTTTATACTAGGTGTGTTTTGAGGAGGCGGGGCTCATACCTGGTGTGTTTTGTGCAAAGCGTGCTTCCTGGATGACTGCTAGTTTAGGCTGGACAGCGGCAGCGGAGGCTGGGGGCGGGGCCGAGGACGTCTCCAGCTCCAAGGGGACGGGAGACCCTTCCCGCGATAAACTGTCTGGGGTCTGGACGCCGCTGGAGTGGGCGGAGAGTACCCCCGAGTGGTTGGGAGACGCTGGGGCGCTCCTGAAGAAGAAAAAATGACAGTGAGCAACAGTAATAAAAGGAACAGAACAGCATTTACATGGATCAACAGATTCAACTTTGACATCAGTGGATGGTTTTAGCTGACGGTGGCTGAGGATGAAATATTCAAGACACAATCATTTATTAAAACATATAAAATGTGACAGTTGTTGAGTACTTGGTATTTCTGTTTAAGGCTCAAGCTGATGAAATACATAAAAATGTCCAAGTGAAAACAAACTATGGCGTTAGTTTGGACATTACTACAGCGCTGTGCAGATCGTGCCCTTTAGGTGTTAAAGGACCTCTATGGGCGGATCCCAGGGGTTAAAGCTGATGTACAGGGGAACTAGACCAGACCTGGAGGACAGGGGTCCGTGGGGGGTCCTGAAGCAGGGGACGCCCCGGGGCCTTCGTTTCCTGAAGGCCTGTTCGATGAGCTTCCCCTCGGAGGACGGGTCTATCCTCCAGAACGAGCCCTTCCCCGGCTCCTCCTGCGACCTCGCCACTTTGATGAAGTAGCGGTTCAGCGACAGGTTATGACGGATGGAGTTCTGCGACACAGGACCGGTTATCAGAATGCGGACAGGTAAACTCACGGCTGTTTGCGGACCGTCGCAGACTCACCTGCCAGCCCTTGTCGGCCGTCCTGTAGTAGGGGTAGTTCTTGGTGATGTGATTGTAGATGCCGTTTAGTGTGAGCTGTTTGTCCGGAGCCAGCGTTATGGCCTGGACGATCAGCTGTGCATAGGAGTACGGAGGTTTGGAGTCGTCCTGTGGACCAGAACCAGCCCTTCAGTCACTCAGTACACTTCAAATACACACAATAAGGCTTCAACTGGAGCCAGTGACCGTCTGCTACAATCAGACGGACATTTACCCATCAGTCTGCTCTGACAACAGCCACGATAGACGGACAAAAGTCTGTGGACGCGTTGAATCCAGGTGTTTCTGTTCTAACGGGTCTGGGATAAAAACAGGAAGGACTAATGTACAACAGAGTTTATATTATGGGATGAATATCGTTGCGTTGGTTCGTTTGGGTTCAATTATTATCTTTGTTTCCAAAATGACTCAGATGGTTTGGACTGAATTTCTCTAAACACTAGTCTCTTTTCCATCGAACATCTGCGGAAAACTTTACCCAAATTTACAAAATGTCAAAAAAACAGAAGTGTGTAATGTCAGTTTTTCCATTAAATCCCAAATGTGATGATTTGTTTATTTATTATTGTGAGATGACACCAGAAGTCATTCCATAAACATGAACATAAACCTGGAGTTGATTTACAGATCTATTCATTATTCTTCTATGTTCCTCCTCTATCTGCTACTAAATTCTAAAATGCTGTGGTTTCCTGCTGTGTCCACACACACACGTTTTTTAAATTCTTCTTCTTCTCTTGTTGTAACGTCCGTCAACATCCGTTGTTTTTACTCACATGACTCTAGTTGTGGAAAAAGCTCTTTCCATTGCAGTTTTGTGTGATAAACCAGTTGTGCGACGCCTGAAAAACCACCTCGTCAGCGCAAAAACTTTTAATCAAAAAAATGAGTCTTGGTGAAATTGTAGTTTTTCTATTAGGTAATTTTTATGTGTAAATTATATTCGCACAATTTGAGGGTCGATGGAAAAGGGACTATTGATGGAGTGCCTCAAGGCTCCATACTTGACCCTCTTCTCCCTTTACTTACTTCCTCTACAATCAATTCTCCTTAAACATACCACTTAAATCCACTTTTATGCTGATGACAGTCAAATTTATGCACCACTGAAGCAGGTAAAAGTCGTAGTCGGTGAAACACCAACTACAGCAAAATGTAGGAATTCAAGCACGGATGTCACTAAATGTTTGGGTTGGTGATGCCTTCAAAGCCCATGTTGATCTGGGCCCTTTGCATCAATATCTGACACAAAACAATAATGAGTAATGTCAAAATGTAGTTTTATATTGGATCAATATCCTACTGATTCTTAATATTGATGTTTGTGTGTCTGATCCTCCTGAACTGGACATCTGACAGCTGGAGACAGGATGTGTCCCAGGATTTATGTCCATAGAGTTTAGAAACATGGGGTGTGTGTGTGTGTGTGGGGGGGGGGGTCGTGTGTGACTGTGGACGTGGACCCTGGTCCGGTCCGTCCTGGTCCAGTCCAGGCCTCACCTTGGGACTGTCCCCTCCAGAGGCCTCTTTGTCATTGTCAGGTTGGGAGTTGTCATTGATGAGCTGCAGTTCGGCTGAGCTGACCATACGACCCCCCATCCTGTATCCTGAAGAGCCGGCCCCCCGAGGGCTGGCGGGGCACGATTTCGCAGCGCTGGGGGGGGGTTAAAAAAAAAGAAAAAGAAAAAAAAAAAAAAAAAGGAGAGACCCTCAGTACAGGTTTACAACAACACCAGGACTGGATTAAAGTCTTAAACCTGGTCTGGTTTTAATCCTGTATCGACATCAAATCCTGACACAAAAAACCCACACAAAAACAAAAGTATTTACCTTTAATTTAAACTTTTATTTAAAAAATTCACCTTTAATATAAACTTTAATTTAAAAAAAATCACCTGTAATTTAAACTTTTGTTAAAAAAAAAAATCACCTTTAATTTAAACTTTTATAAAAACAAATATTCACCCTTAATTTAGACTTTTATTTAAAATATATTCACCTTTAATTCAAACTTTTATTTTAAAAAAATCACCTCTAATTTAAACTTTTACAGAGTTTAAATGGGTTTATACTTTAATTAATTCAAGAACACATGGATTTACTTTTTTTATTCATTAGATTCAATGTTCATTTTAGTGTTTTTATAATAAAGGCATCTGTCGGGGAGATTCAGAAAAGTATAATTAATTATTATGGTGATTAATATTATCATTATTATATCTACAACTATCACTTACATATCAGAAATGGTTACTATACCTACCATTACTATTATCACTTTATTTTAAGTTCTGTTCTTATTAAACATGTATATAGGCCAACATATGATGCAGATTACATTATAACATTTATTCTTATTACGACTATTATTTATTTCTTCTTTCTAATGTGTAATTTCCTGTTTTTCCACTTCTGTTTTTATAGTTATGACTATTTTCTTATAATATTTCTTATACGTGTTCATTCATTGTTGTGCTGATACTGAACCTTATTTTCCTGATCAATAAATTTCTATTTAATCTAAAAATGCACCTTTTGACAAACTGAGATGCGTCGTGTGCTGCCATCTGCTGGTGAAAAACGGTCATAACTAATAAACCAAAACACAAGGATCACGAATTTAATGAGTGGACAAAGGTTTTCTCTCTCAGTTCAGTTCAGTTTTGGTTTTGCTTCGTTTCAGGTTCAGATCTTTAACGGGTGTGTTTTAGGGCTCGGGGGTCCAGGTTGGAGTCTAAACCTGCAAACGAGGCCGGTTTCAGAGGAACCAGGGTCGGACCATCTGCTGAAGGTCAGGGTCTCCGAGGATCATGGGAGATGGAGGCGACAGAGGTGAACTAAGCCTAAGCTGATCCTCAAACAGAGGTCACGTCAGGGTCATGAGACGCCTACAGGTCAAAGATGGCGGCACAGGAGACGCTGTTCTCACATAAGCTTTACCGTCCACCGATGCATTATGGGAAGTTTAGTGAAAACCCCTGAATGTTACTGCAGATAAAGGCATAAATAAACCCTAAAGGAGCTTCTACTGGTTGAAAACTCAACCCAAGTGCTCATTTAACCCATTCACCTACAAGTCTGCACGTTCTTTAATACATGTGACATCATTTTATGAAGCTTTAGCTGAAAAACAGTTTGTCCATCACATGTAAACATCACCGTGGAGGAAAACACATGAGTGATGGTGACGTGCACTGGGCTCAAGTTCTACTTTTTTATAATCATCAAAAATAAAAGGTGTAAAAACCCATCAATCAGCGATCTGAAGGAACATTTTAGCTCCTGGATCTAAATGTTTCTGGGAAATATGGATGAAAACGGCCTGGATCCATTTAAAAATAACAGAAAAATGCCGTTTTAAAGCTCATTCAGGCTGAAAATAGTAGAAAATGAAGGAAATGGACCCAACATGAACTGTAAAAAAGTCTCAAATAGCATTTAAGGTTAAATTTATATTTACTAATTTATTATGATTAATAACCGTCTGGTTTAGTCTAATTTTAACTTAATTTTTATTGTATTTACTCATTTATTATGATTAATAATGGTCTGGTTTAGTCTAATTTTAACTCACTGATATAGTTAATAAGGTTAATGGTTACTTTTTTTATATAATTTTAACATTTACACACTATCAATTTTCTTTTTTTCATTAGTTTACTGAATATCGATGATGGCTGAACCATAAAAATGACAAACTGACCTACCCATTTGAAAGGCAATAATAAAACCCAGTGTTTATCAGCAGTAAACTGGCTGTTTGTGTCTGCTGTTGTTTCGTGTGTTAACCCTTATGCCCTCCTCAAATTTACAGAAAATATACATGCACCAAAAAACACTACCATGAATATATATATGACTTTTTTTTCATAAATCACTTAAACAGCTTCAACTCTGCTGAAAACAACAATACATTCAACAATTTTCAGGATTTTAACACTTTACATACCAGTTAAGTTATTAGAATTTTGAATGATTTATTACAAAAAAAAAACCATTTAAAAATGTAATATTTTCCATATAATAAATAGTAGAGTGGAGGGATGAATTTCTCTCGTGGCCATAATTTGTTTTTGGTTTATTTGTTTTGATGACGTCTCTGTCATCATTATGTGAATTTTTACATTTTTAACTTATAGTGAATGAGTGACATATTAATATTGGCTGTTTTGTCTTGTTTCTGTCACCTGCCTACAGACCGCAGATGAAAAGTAATTATTTGTGCTAAATCTGGAATATTTACATAGGTGTATTTTTTACACAGTGATGTTCATAAATATGCATGGTCCTTATTAAAAAAAAAACAAAAAACAATAAAATAAAATAATAAAATTATCCCATTGACTTATATTAAAACCACATTTTAAAAGTCTCAAACTGCCCCAGTAGGACCTAAGGGTTAAAGCCCCCGAAAGTCCAGTCCATGAGGGTCTGGACCACCCACAGGATGGGGGGGGAGGGGGTCAACGGTACCTGATGGTGCCGGTGGGCGACGGCAGGGGGCTCATTAGGTGGGCGATGTTGTCTGGAATGTTGATGGTGAGGGGGGAGATCTGGGGCTGGACTGGTTTGACCGGGGACTCGGGGGCTTCGCGCTTCACCTTCTTCCCACTGGACAAAGCGGTGAAGGTGATCTTGATGTTTGTGCTGGGGAACCTGAAAGTGCACCTGAAAGAAAGAAAAAACAAAAACACGCCGGCTTCAGGTCGATGCTGCGTTCAGGGTTCTCCGTCTGTTTGTGATGGGATGGTTTGATTCTACGAACGATGGGTTTGTGCGAAATCTGGACATCGCAGATATGCTCCCTCCAGGAATGTCTACGAACTGGAAGATCCGTACAAACCCATCGTTCATAAGAATCTTTGTGACCGAGGCATTAGCACTCTGTCCTTAAAAATGACAACATCCAGTCTCAGAAAATAAAAAAAAAACAAAAAAAAAACAGGTGTTTTTGGTCCGTTTTTCCATTCATGTCAGGCAGGAATTTTATTTTTTATTAGAGAAAATAAAAATCAATCCGTTTTTTAAATGTGGTTTATCTGTTCTGACACTGAAAAAGAAAAACGCCTTGAAATTCAATTTTAATTCTTCTATTTTGAAACAAAAATCAATTATGCACTAGTTTTTCTTTTGTTTACGAAAAGAAAATCCAATTACCAACAACAGATACAGATCCACGGACCCAGAACACTAGCAAACCCACCACTGTCCAGATCAAGTCAGTACCTTCAGGCTCAGAAACGTCAACATGAAACCACACGTTTGGTGCATTGGATTATTTACCATTTTTAATTTGTGCGAACAATCGAAATAATGAAAAACAACTGTTTTTTTTAATTTGTACATGAATAATGAAATAACCAGTCATTTTTTCATTTTTTCGATTGTGGATTCTCAGTTGAATATGAAAAGAACCAATGACACACGGATTTGTCTGGATGGATGTTTGATCTGCAGACAGCCTTCAAATGCAAGAAAAGCCACATTTGTCACATTCTGCTTGTGTGTGTGTGTGTACATTCTGTCCGCTGTAGCTGAGGTGGGACGTGTATTTACAGGTTAATGAGGGTTAATGCCAGTGAAGGCTGTGGTTTAACTGGTGGATGTTTAAGGTTCAAAGCACTGCAGGCTGTTTATGTTAATCTGACCCCCCCATCCCTCCCCCCTCTTAGAAACCTCTTTATCAACACTCAGGCCTGAACTCCACGACGCAAACACACCGTTGCTATGGCGACGGTCGACACACAAAGGCCGTCTGACAGAAAACTTTCACTTGGTTTTCGCCGCCGTGAGAGACAGAAGGTAAACAAAAGAATACAGGAAGCACCAGGAGAAGAGCAGGACGGGGGGGCACAAAAGGGGGTGTTTACATCAGCGGAGAGGAATCCCTAGAATACAACGACCTGTTCCCCGGAGGCACCAGCCCATCGCACAAACAGACCCACAACCGGCACACGGACGCACAAAAAAACACACAACAGGACGGCAGACTCTTTTCCACCGACCCTCAAACTCATCCATCCATCAAAAATAACTTGGCATAAAAATTCACCAAATGGAAAAACGATACTTTCACCAAAACTCTCATTTTTCAATCAAAAGTTTTTGCGCTGGTAAGAGGTGTTTTTTCAGGCGTAGCGCAAATGGTTTATCACACAAAAACTGCATTGAAAGATGTTTTTCTGCAACTAGTCACATGAATAAAAAAAAAAAAAAAAAAAAGGATGTTAACGAACGTTACAACAAGAGAAGAAGAAGAGTTTTAAAAGAAACGTGTATGTGTGGACACACCAGGTAACCACAGCATTTTAGAACCGAGTCAGAGATAGAGGGGGAACATAGAAGAAGAAGAATTATGGATCTGATCTACAGGTCGTATCAGCTGTCGATCTGGCATTTTTTACAAGATCAGATCAGATTTAGTCACATGATCAGGCCCAGTTCTGGGGGGGCGCAAACGTCCTGCCCCCTCAACTTAAAGTTTCCAAAGGTGGGGAAAAGGACAATTAGCTGCACAACTACAGGAGAATTAGAGGAATTAATAAAGGGTCTATAAGTGTCACTTTCACTCTGAGGTCCAGTTCAGATGCACATGGGATTATCTGACCCCACCCACAAATAAACTGACCCGCCCCAACCTGACCCTCTGATCCGCATCACTAATGTACGGCGCACAACACCCCCCATATAAGCCCTGGACGGACCTGCCCATAGACGCTGCAGCAGTGGTCAACATACGGCCCACGGACCAAAACTGGCCTGACAGAGGTTCTACTGTGGTCCAGTAGAAAAATGATCCTTAAGTTCTTCAGAGTCAAAGGTGTCAGAGCTGTTTTAGCTCAGGTTCCACATTCAGACCAACTGGGATCGACAGTAAAATAACAGGATAATAACCTGTGAATAATGACTCTACATTTAAATCCACATTTATTTGTAAAAAGTCACCATCACGTCTTTATCAGTAAAACTAATTGCAAAAAAAAAAAAAAAAAATTGGATTGAAAGCAAAAAGTCCAGATTGGGACATCACAAATAATAATGAATATATCTATAAATCAACACCATGTTTACGTTCGTCTCCATGTTTGTGGAATGACCTCTGGTGTCATTTCATGATAATAAACAAACAAATCATTGCATTCGTGATTTAAAGGCGTCGCGCAGTGGCCATAAAAGTTGTGTTATTCTGCACCAGAATGCTTTCAAGATTGTAAATAAATTGTC
>JAPQRP010000029.1:27124731-27142511 GCA_037367295.1 Apogon hyalosoma | reverse complement strand
CCATCCCATAATAAACAGTGTTAAATTCCTACACTAACACCCTTCTACCAAGTGAGTACAAAATACACACTGACACAGTGCAGTCCGTCTTTTGGTGCCACTTCTTCGTGCTGGTGTTTGACACTAGTGCGCCCTGGTGGCCAAAGGGCTGAAGTGCAGCCAAAACACTTCAACAGTTTAACATGAAATAATCGAACACAAACCTGCAAAACTCTAACTCTGACCGAGTGTATTTGTGTCATTTCTAGTCCAAATATGTCATCACTCTTCAGAGCCCCTGCAGACTGATGTTCCCTGCACACTCAGCGCTGCCACCTTCCACCTGTGCATCTCACTGCCATGAGGCATCAGCTCACCTTCTTGGACTCTGAAATAGATGTTTATTCTTATTTATCTTTTCATTCAAAAGTTTCTATATTTCTGTTTTGAACATGTATGTTATCCTTCTGTACATCAGACTGTCCTTGTTCCTGTTGTCCACTGAGCCACTGCTTCGAAATGTCATTTAGATGAAAGTCTTAATGACAAATAAAGTCTGTCTGCCTTCAGTCAGATATAAGAACTGATTATAGACAATAGATCTGGAAAATCTGACTGAACAGATGTTGAACTAGAAAAGCACTCAGAGCGCAGACCTCAGCCAAGGCAGAGCCACCATCTGACCCCGATCAGTTTATGTTGGTCTCCTCAGACCACAGGACCTGGTTCCACTAATCCATGTCCTCAGTCTGCTGGTCTGAACCAGACTGGTTGAATTTGTTCTGCATCATCTGTGGTTCAGGTGGTATTTGCAGAAATGTGAGGGGTGGGTTCACTGCTGTCGGACAGTGTAGAGTCAATGCAAATATATGTCATGGTAATAGAGGCAATCAACACAAAGACCCTGCTTTTATTTTGAAGGATCTGCTAAATTAATGTTTTTCACACATACTCTGTACTTAGCATAAGGCTGATGCACTGATTGGTTTGTTGGTCAGCTAAAGCCAAAAAAGAAAGACGGACTCAGAATGCAGAGTTTTAATAAGACGTGGACTGGAAGTGTTTCTACACTGAAGTCAGAGGTAAAAAAACAAAACAACAATAACAGCAACAACAAAAAGAACTTCAATATAAACAAAGGCGGATGGATGTACTGTTTTTCATGTAAAGTTCATGTGGAGCTGCTTCTGCACATTTTCAAATGTTTTAGTGAATATTCTTGAAGTAGTTGTGTTCTGTGCTCCACATTTTCATTGTATTGTTTCATTTCCTGTTTTCATACAGATGCATGCTGAGCCGGGCTGCAGGTGGACTGGTCCCACCCTTGTTAAAGTTTCTCATGTGGCCCCATAAGAACATTAACAGCCCACCCCAGGCCTAGAGGACGTGTACGTGGTCCAACACGGTCCATATGCTGAAGGTGGACCACGGCAGCTCAGAGCAGGTACAGGTACAAAGACAGAGTTCAGACCCCCGTCTGCTCTCAGGTCTGTGATTACGGACGATTTGGATTCACTGTCAGTCGTGACAACGGACAGAGACAAGTCGACTACGGAGCAGAGTGTCGGCACCGTTTGGTCAAGATCGGTTATATTTATGGTAACACGTCACATTTCAGAACGCATTTAAAACGACACCAGACAACGGTCAACATGATATCATGAACTGCGTAAATATACGCGCCACTTTAAATGGCATGTTATCTGTACGCATTATAAGATTTCTGTGTGTATGCTCACGCCACGGAAAATACCACACGATTAGTATTAGGGTTATGAGAACCGGAGATGTTGGCGTAAACTGACACGCGATCAAATGGCGTTGAATAACACGCGAAAGGATGAAACTGTGTAGGTATAGCACGCCAAATGCCATAAGAAGTGGCGTGACATACAACGCAGTTTCATGAGATCAGTCTGCAACCGTTAATATTAGCGCTACCAAGAAAAAACCGTAACCCAACCATGGACACCTGCAGCGTTTAAACAGCCTTTAGCCAGCGGTTCTGATCCAGAAAACACCAGAACAAATGCTATTGATAATAAAGTTTTTTAAATGAAACTGGTCTCCTTCACTGAACCGAAAACCAAAATGTTTCTGTACCGTTACACACCTATGGCCAAATGGTCCAATCCGGCCTGTGGTCCTTATGTTCGACCCCCCTGTGTTCAACAGTCAGAGGGCCCAGTGGTACCAGTGGATCACACAGCATTCATCCTGTCGTCACGCAGCGCTAACCTCTGCTTGAAGGAACTGAACGCAGCTTCACCAACACGTTTATGACCGTTCATATGTTTCTGAAGTTGATTTTTATGTCTGAAACATTTCTTACAACATGAACAGGGGAACGGTTTCTCTCCCGTGTGAACTCTCATGTGACATCGTAAATGCGACCGATCGCCGAATCGGGCATCACAGATCGAACAGCCAAACGGTCTCTCTCCTGTGTGACCTCTCATGTGAGTCGCTAAAGTCGACTTCTGGGCAAACGATGCGTCGCATACTTTACAACCAAAGGGTTTCTCTCCAGTGTGAACTCTCATGTGACAGTTTAAGTTGGATTTATCAGCAAATCTCGTACCACAAACTGAACAAGCGAACAGTTTCTCTCCTCTGTGAGTCGCCATGTGCGTCTGAACGTTTCCGTTACGACTGAACCGTTTATCGCAGATCAGACATCTGAAGGGTTTCTCTCCGGTGTGAACCCGACTGTGAGTATCTAAGTTTGACTTATTAGCGAATGATGCGTCACAGACGTTACAGCTGAAGGGTTTCTCTCCAGTGTGGATCCTCATGTGCGTCTCCAGATGTGACCTCTTACTGAAGGTTTTCCCACATTCAGAGCAGTCATGTGGTCTCAGAGCGTCTCCGGTTTCTTTCACAGTGATGTCCTTTATTTCACGGTTTTTCCTCTGAGTTGATGTTCTTTGTCCCACAGAAGAACCATACGCTCCGTCTCCTGTTCTGCCCACATGTGACTCTGGTTCTGTTCTGTCTGTCCAGTCCTCGCTGTCCTCTGTGTCCTCAGAGTCTTCAGTCTGTGTTTGTAAATGTCCTTGTGGATGGAAGCTCCTGGCTGGTTCTGGTTCTTTTCCTGGTTCTCCACAGTCATCTCCACCTGGTTCCTCTTGGTTCTTGGACTGAGCTTCATCTTCATTGTCTTCAGTCTTCACGAGGACAGGAGTAGATGTGGACTTGGTGAGATCCTCATCCAGGTCTGGACCGGTCCATAGTTCCACCTGTTCCTCTTTAATGTGAGGTGATTCTGGGTGGTCCTGGTCCAGACTGGGGCTCTGGCCCTGCTGCTCATCAGGAACCTCTTCTTTAACGTCTGCAGAAAATATAGACACATGGAAACATTAGGTCACATTCAGGTTCTTTCATTCGAAACCCTCCCTCCCACGGTTCATCTGCTCTGTCAGTATAAAGGTCAGTGTTCCTCAGTTTGATCTTTGTCATTTGTTTCCTTCCTTTATCCTCGTTTTATCTTTTCAACCACAAACTGAAAAGGACACGTTTGGACAAAGACATTCTTCCTCTTCCTCTTCTTCTGGGCTGTTTTCTTTTGTTTACTCATTATAATCCCACACTGTGCTTCCTCATGTATGTGCTTCCACTATAAAAACTTCTCTCCTGACATTATTTTTGTAGAATCCTGCTCCGTCCCTGTACAAGGAGTTAAAACTACACTGATTTGTGTTTTATTATTCTTGTTGTATTTGTTAATACTTTATTTCCACTAATACTCGCTAATCCATGTCCCTCATCTCCTGTTTATTTGACTGTTGTTTGTTTATATCCAACTAACTCTGTAAAGCCCTGAGACAACCTTGTTGTGATATAGGGCTCTACAAATAAAACTGAATTGAATTAATGTGTAATTGCCTGTTTTTTTTTTCCACAACTTTTTTTCAACTATTATCACTATTTTCTTTTCTTTTTGTATCGTTACGACCCATAGGCGGGTCTATGTCTCTGTGGGTGTGTGTATGTGTCTGTGTTTAAGTGGATGACGTTTTGCAGGTGTGAAGCCGAACTCGTCCACGGATTGGACCAGCCAGCTGGAGGCCGACCTTATAGTCACAGGATCTGGGCCGGTCCCCCGTGCCCTCTCCTCCACTTTCAACCCCATCTTTTCGTCTTTGTTCGTGAATGCAGCAGTAGGGGTGGGCTGCTGATCGCTTTGCCTTGTTTCCTCCTGTTTTCCGTAAGTAGGGAGGTCAGACTCTGTATTTTGGTTCCTTTTCTTTGGCAGGTCAGCCTCGCTTCTTTAGTTAGTAAAGTTATGTCTGTTATTTTGGCCTCGGCCCACCCTGAAGACCAGGCTGCCGTTCTGTTTGACTTTTGTATGACATGTCTTTGTATTATGTTGAAAATAAATCACATGTTTAGGTGCACAACCTGCACCCTGGGGGTGTCTCTGTGGCTTGGGAGAGAGGGAACTCATCTGCTTATTCATGCTATGCCCTAGGGTCCCCTAGCCGGGGTGTAACAGTATTATAATATTCCTTATATGTGTACATTCAGTGTTGTACTGATACTAGAACCTTCATTTCCTGAAGCAATAAATAAAGTTTCATAGAATCTAATCTAATCTAAACTAAACTAATCCTACTACTGTTACTACTAGTACTAGTACTCTCTTATCTTGGTAAAAAAGTCACTTGTAAAATTTTCTTTCACTTGGACTAAGAAGAAAAATAAAAAAACACTGGTGAATTCCACAAACATGGATACTGACAAAGTTAGATTAGACTGGATCAAACTCTACTGATCCCTTGAGCAGAGTCTCAGGAAATTAAGGGAAAATAAAAGAACGTTTAATCTAGACAAAAGTAAGAGAATATTTGTTGTTCTTTATTTTGTGTATGAGGTCCACTGACGGTGACCCAGACCCAGGTGGTTCCGTGTAAAGTGTCTTAAATGTGTGTTGGTTCTGCTCTGACGCCTGCGCAGAGGTTCCATTCATCTGATGCGTATTTCAGCAGACACTCAAACTGGTCTACATGTGTTGGAATGACTTTAATCATTACAGTCTCTGGTCCCAGGACCTGTTTTCTCTACATGGTCTACAATGGGAAAGAACCCTTTAAATGTTCTGGTTCCACTGAATGGACCCGAACCCACAGAAGGAGCTCAAACTGGGGGAACTGCTTGATTTAAACACGTTTTAAATCAGCGGGAAAAGGATGAATCTGGATGCAGATGTTTTTCTAATGTTGGTCCAGGTTCGGCTGCAGGTTCTGGTCTTACCCGGATCCAGACTGATCCAGGTTCTCACAGACATGATCCGGTGGAGTTCATTTGATCCGCGGCTCGTATTTGTGGTGGTTTTAGTCTTTATTTCATCTGGAAACACTTTCAACTCAGATGAAAAGCCGCTCCCTGTAGATCCGGTCCAGCATAAACCGCTTTTCCTCCAACTTTTCTCCGTAAAACCATCTAAACCTGCGCATCTACACCTCCGACGTATCCTCCTCTCTGATGTTTACTTCCGGTTAACGTTTTTTGGCGCGTCGACGTCACTCTTCTTCTACGGTTTAAATACGAGTGGAATCCAACGTTAAGGCTCTTTAGCGCCACCTGCTGCACTGGAATAAAACAGAATAGAAACTGTCTGAAACCACAGACCTACTGTCCTTTAGAAAAGTCTGCTCCAGTGTTTTAAATAAATGATCTTCCACAAACTTTAATTAGATTAAAAAGAAAACAAATAAGCGCTGATTATTTCATGTTAATAATGTCTATGATCATGTATTTGTTTTCCATTTATTCATTTATGATCACATTAAACTGCATTTGTGGATGAATTTCTCTATTTAATGTGAATAAATCTGTCTAATAATTATATTTCTGTGTATTTTTGGTTCTTTCTTCTTTTTTGTGAATTTATTTTTTGCTCCTGACGGATCTATTTATCCAAATTTCCAGAGGACTGGTGCAGAGGACTGTGGGTAGCATAATAACACCATGGATCCACTTTAAGAGACAATTAAAAAATATATTATTATTAGAAAGTTTTATTAACAATTCTTAAACATCAATCTAAACACAAACCCAATAAAAAGATGCATTCACCGGACACATTTATAGATCAGATCTATGAAAGAAGAGACAAGGACAAAAGACAAACAAAAAGAAAATAATAAATCAACAACACTCAGGGGTCTGACTTTAAATGACAAAAAAACCTACAACATAATAGAAAATGATAAAAAAAAAAAAACAAAAAAACACTGACGGCCCCACAAATCAGAACAAATTCATATTTAATTACACATCGAATTAATAACATATTGGATAAAAATCACAGTAGAAAGTAAATAAAAACAGGAATAAATAAGTAAATAAAATGTGAAAATAATTAAACTTGTAAAGGGCAGTAATAGAGAAACAAAAACTGTTTATTAGGATTGAATCTCTACATATGTGTTTATTTTATTTGGATTTCACCTTTCCACTGCTTTCTATTCTCAGTGTCCCTATCGATTGTATTTATTTATTTTATTATTATATTACATTACATTATGTTTTATTATATTTCACCTGTTCTTTCTTTTGTCTGTATTTCTGTCTCTCTTATTTTATTTTGCTCTGGATGTTTCATTTATTTTTTTTTAGGAATTATATAAATAAATCCGTCTCTTTTTTCGTAATAATTATATTGGTTGTATTTTTCGGTTTTTTTCTTCTTGGATTTATTTGTGGGTTTCTTTTCGGTTGTGATCGGATCTGTTTCTGTTCATTTCCAGAGGACTGGCGCAGAGGATTGTGGGTAGAGCCCACAGCGCCGTGGATCCACAGATGCGTCCATGGAATTTTCCAGAGGAAGGTTCCGGTTCCTGGACTTTAGACCGGACCTCAGGTGAACTGGGTGACGCGGATTTTTGTAGATGAGGATCCAGCACTGACCTGCGGAACCGGATTCTGTTAAAGTTCAAATTTTAGAAGAATTTCGAGGAGAACTTTGAGTGAAGTCAGAGCCCCGACGCCATTGGCTGAGAACAGCACGTGTCCAGGGTTCAGCTGTGGTCACGTGATCATGGTGATGCGCGAAATTCAGACGGATCCCGGAAGTAAACAAGCACAAAGAGCCGTGGAAATCTGGACGGATTTACAGAAGAAAACCAGCCGTTAGATCAGATGTGAGTGTCAGCGGATGAAGAGGAGCCTCCACCGGATCAAACACCGACGGAAGAACCGGCGGAATGTCACTGACCACGTGGATCGGCGTGGGTAAGAACCGGGACCAATGACACGGATGAAATAATCCACGAGCAGAGACAGAGTCCAGTCCAGGATCCACATTCAGACCAGTCTGCTGTGAAGTGGATCAGAACCAGTACAATAATAAGAGAATAACCGACAAGTAATGGCAAATACACACCTTCATCTATGTTTTAGTGTAAAAAAAACACTAAAATTACTCGAAAATATTTACATTTAACTATCCATTTAAAAATGTGAATTACATGAACCATGAAAAAACCTTAAATTTATGAAGAAAAATAAGTTCAAATTTACTAATATTCAGCCTCAGTTTATCGTTTCTATATGCTCATTCTAACGTACAGATACAGCAGATCTACAAATACACAATGTTGAAGAACAGACTGAATATTGGTCCCATTACACTTTAATTAAGACATTTCAGGTTCATGTTTGTTCAGGTCATTCACATTTTGTGTGAAAAGAAAATTTGTGAATGTCAATATTTTCGTATATTTGTACTTTTTTTACATTAAAAAGTTTTATTTGTCATTATTTATAGTTTATTCTGTTCTTATTTTACTGGTTCTGACCCACTTTAGATCATATTGGTCTGAATGTGGAACCTGAACTAAAATGATTTTGATATAATTTATTGTTAGTGTCTTAAGTTTAATTTTGGCATTTCACAGATTCAGCCCATGTGCCGGGTTGGACCCTTTGTTGGGCCACTTTTGGCCCATGGACCGCATGTTGGACACCCCTGATCTAAGAGGTCAATGTGATGTCATGAACTGCATACAGATACCGCACCACTTTTAATTGGGGTGTTATTCTGTACGCATTATAAGGTTTCCGCAAGAATGTTCACCCTGTGTAAAATACCACGCAGTTAGAGTTAGGGTTAGGGGTTAGCGGTCAGGGTTAGGGTTTAGGGATTGCCAATATGTAAACTGGAGACCTGACATGTGATCAAATGGTGTTGAATAACATGTGAAAGACTGAAAATGTGTACGTCTAGAACGCCAAATGCCATAAGAACTAGTGTAATATACGACATGATTTCATGAGATCAGGCTGAAAAGGTAAAGTTCCTCGTGCACTAATGTGTCCATGTCTGGGTCTTGTCTCGTGTCCTGCAGACGTCCAGCAGGTGTTGGTGGTTAAAGAAGAGGTTCCCATTGAGCAGCAGGACCGGAGACCCAGTCTGGACCAGGAGGAACCAGAACCACGTCCAATTAAAGAGGAACATGAGGAACTGTGCATCGATGAGGAGGGAGACCAGCTCATACACGGTACAGAGCAGGTTCCAAAGCTTAGAACTGAAGAACCACCAGGACTCAAGTAATCACCTCAGTTTAAGGTCATCACCTCTAGTTCCAGAACATTTCCTTTTTTTAGTTTGTGACTAAAAACAAACTGAACTCCATTCACTGGTTCCATGACTGTCCATCAGTATTCAGGTGATTTAGTCAAATAAAACCTCAACAACAGGAATAATGGGCTTCAGCGGTGCTTCAGCGCTTTAAATATCATTATTTGGGGGAACGCACACATCTATGACTGGGTTCAGGTACTAACATGTTTCAATTATGTAAATAGTCTGTTTATAAAATAACTGTGATATAGAATAAATGCTCATGCCTTGTGATTTTTCTTATGTAAAATATGTGCCGTGACTCAAAAAGGTTATGAAACCCTGCGGTGCAGCATGAACGAACACAAAACAGCATAAGAACGACCACATCTAGAACCCATGGATCCACACAGGTCAACGCACTAGTAGAACATCTATCAGTTCTGTTTTCTTATATGTTTGTCTGTGTTTTAGGTCCTGGCTATGTTCAGGTGGTGATGGTTAAAGCCGAGCATCAGGACCAGAACCCCAGTCTGGACCCAGATGATCCAGAACCTTCACCCATAAAAAAGGAACACAAGGAACCGTGGATCCATCAAAGTCTGGAAAGTGAAGACCATGAAGACAAAGCTCAGTCCTCAAGGCGTCATCGAAAACAGACTGAGGAGAACCGAGAGGAACCAGACGGAGAGGACTGTGGAGAACCAGAACCGAAACCAGGGAGGAGCTTCCGTCCACATGGACTTTTTCAGACCCAGACTGAAGAGTCTGAGGACACTGAGGACAGCGAAGACTGGGCGGAGAGCAATGACTCTCAATCCTCCGACAGCTCGTACGAACAGACGGAAACAGAGTCAGACGGAGACGAATGTAGACGACCAGAACCAGACAAGAACAAAGACATGAAACGAAAAACCGCCACAAACTCAGGACGGATACGGTCCACGTACGAGAGGAGAAACGCCTTCAACACTCAGGGTTCTCTGGATAAACACATGGACTTTACAGGAGACAAAGCAACGTCGCATCAGACGAAAAACAGAAACAGGAAACACGACAACTTCGCCGAAGGAGACGTGGAAGGTAAAACCAAGCAGCACCAATGCCTTCAGTGTGGGAACACGTTCAGTAAAAGGTCCCATCTGGACACACACATGAGGATCCACACCGGACACAAACCCTTCTGCTGTTTGGAATGTGGGAAAAGGTTCACGGTCAAGTCCAACCTGGACAAACACCTGCGCGTCCACACCGGAGAACAGCCCTTCAGCTGCAAAGTCTGCGGCTCCAGGTTCTCCGATAAGTCCAACCTCCTCTGTCACATGAGGGTTCACACGGGAGAGAAACCTTTTGGATGCGACGTTTGTGACGCGTCGTTTACCCAGAAGTCGAGTTTGGAGCGTCACATGAGGGTTCACACAGGAGAGAAACCATTCAGCTGTCCGGTTTGTAAGAAAAGTTTTAGACATAAAAGTAACGTTCAGACGCACATGAAGATCCACACGAGGTGAAAAAACGGAAACATAAACCAGTAAAGACTCCGACGATCCGAAAACGCAGGACAAAGACACACATTTGTCAACGTTTAACAGAAGGTTTCTACGATGTTTACTCGACCTTGGCCTCATTGCAACGTAGGCTGGTTGCTATGGTAACAAAAAACACGTTTCCACCTCAGCAACCTAGTTTTAGCTAGTTTTACAGGGGTGTGGCCATTGGGGCGTGTCTCCACTGAAGGAACCACCCCCAGGTATCAAATTACAGGAACCTTTACGGGGTTGAACTAGACCAGTGTTTCTCAATGTTTTTTCCGTCATCAGGAGCTTCCTGCTGATGTTGTTCTGGTCTCGTCCATTAAACCAAGGAAGCACTGGTTGGTGAGTCGTGTAGACATGGCTGCAAATATCCCAAGATGCATTTGGTGCTACTGTCAACTTTCAGTGACTTACGTTTTTTGGACATCGATTCTCTGGGGCCATTCTTACTAAGACCAAACTCACAGATTTCGCAAATCTGAACTCCGCAAAGTTGACATTGTAAAACAACAACTGAGACCTCACTTAAGGGTCGGTACTCCAAACAGCCCCAAAAAGTCCTGGGCGGAGTTTAAAGGTGTACTCGATGCTGATTGGGTACAGTGTTTCCCCTACAATTGTATAAGGGGGGTGCCCCCCCCCCAAAGACCACAGACCGGCACAGCCCTGGCCAGTGGCTCACAGCCAAGCACAGCCCCTCAGACCTCGGATCCAGTTCCGAGTCTCTCCATCCCAAAATGCACGTCTAAACGTGGAATTAAAAGTGAGAACGCAACCGTATGTTTTCGGTTCAGATCGTTAAGGCGCACTTGACTCTGCGGACGTCCATGTGGACCCAAGGACGTTCCAAAAGAAACAGATGACTGACACACAAACAGGAAGAGAGAGAACAGATAGATGGATAAAAGAGCTAGCCAGCTGCTAAATAATAAATGCATTTTATTTTATATATATATATATATATATATATATATATACACACACTTTTATTTTTATTTATTTTTTTATGGCCACACCATAACCAACCCCCCCCCAAGCGGGAAAAGTCCTGAGTAGGAAATGGTAGATTTTGGGCAAATCGACAGATTTTACAACCAAAAGAATAATACGTTAAGTGGATCGACGCTGATGTGACGCCACTTGGATTCTTCGGCCAAATCACTTGTGCAAAGATTGCAAATGATTAAGTCAGCGTTGGGTGCGACTGCAGTGGAGACACGACAGCGAAGGTGGACGAATCAGAGGACGGCCTGTTCGTCCCTCCCCCCTTGAACCTGAAGTTCCTGCGGTGGAAATGCGCCTAAAGACCTGAACGTCGCCTCCTGTTTGGGTTTAACTCTGTGACGTCACGGATGATTAAACCAGATGCTGTAAAAGCGCAGAGATGACTTCAACGAGTTCAGAGAAGACGAAGCAAAGTTTCGTCTTCGTATTGACACAAAACGATTGAACGGCTTCAAATGAAAACACATTCATTCATAAAAGTCTGAGTCTGATCTTTACACCAGCACCATTCGCTCCTTAATGTAATGATCAAATATGGACTGGTTGTGAGGCCACCTACAGGTAAAGGAACCAACTGGGCTTCGAGACATTTTTACTGATTATTTGATAATGGTTTTAATATTTATCGTAGTCAACTCTATAATGTCACACTTTAATGTTGTCTTTTCACTTTATGGACACGAGACTGAGGCTGATAATACATTTAATTTGTTTGACGGAAAAACTGCGTCTTATTGTAATCAATAATTAAATTTATCTGAAGGAGAAATGGGACTGAATCTGATTTCCACATGGATCAATCAACCTCATATGTTATTATATTAACCCTCTGGTGTCCAGGTGAGTATATGAAACACACTGTACACTTCATGTTATTAAAGGTCAGATTATTTTACACAGTTTGTTTTAGGTCTGAATTCAAAAGTTTGAATTTTTTTCATGATTTTTTAAATTCCGACTCATTCACTAAAATCCGCACAATGTGAACAATGGAAAATCACAACAGGTCAAACCCTCGAGTTTATAAAATGTAGTTTTTTTTGTTTTTAATTATGTGGTAACAAGGTTGAATGGATATGCTACTTTTAAGTAGGGATGCACGATAATTGATTTATTTATTTTTTTTTACAACTGAGAACTTCCTGCTTCTGGTATCTGATACTGATACTAAACACTCCGTTAATAGTCCAATAAAGGCTTCTTCTCCAGAACCTAAAGCCTATGTCTGCTTCAAATGGACAAGAGACCCAGGGTTTTCAGTTCCACAATTTATGTCACAGACACAATTTGGTGATGATCGACCGCTGTTTTCAACATTAAGCTACATTGAGCTTAATTTTATATTATTATTCATAATAAATTATTAATATTATATTATAAAATTATACATTAAATGATTATTCTTATAAAATTATTAATCATAATTTTTATAAGCAAATTTAATAATTTTTCATTTTTGCTTTTTGTCTGAATTCAACAGTTCATTTTTGTCTGATTGTTTAAATTCTGATCCATCCACGAAAACCATCCCATAATAAACAGTGTTAAATTCCTACACTAACACCCTTCTACCAAGTGAGTACAAAATACACACTGACACATTTAACATTTGACCTAGAACCAAAAAGAAGAATAATATGAACCAATGTTGGTGTGAATCACTGACAAATGACAGGAGGAACAAATAAACAAATAAATAAAACAATTTATATGTAGAATACTGGGGAAAAAAAAGTTTTTTGTTTTTTTGCCAAAAAAATTAAAAAATCTGGTTTGTTTCCATTACAAACATGGCATTTAAATGGTTAAAAATGTGACCGTTATTTTTCTTTAAAAGTTGAAACAAACTGTCTGAAAAACACTCTGACATTTCCGCTCTACTGTTCGTATGTCGCACTTCAGGTGGTTAAAGGACGTCTGACTCCAGAGGGTTAATGTTTGGTTTGACCTGCTGTGTTTATGTGACTGGATCTGGTCCAACCGAACCGAACCGAACCGAACCGACGTCCTGTTTTCCTGTTGCTTTAGATCAGATCTGTGTTTCACCTCCAGCTCTGATAAACTCCACCTTCTTCTTCATTCTCTTGTCTTTGGAAACTTCAGTTTATGACGAGTTGAATTCATTACAGACTAATGGGTCTGAGATCCAAAGATTAGGAACCGGACCGAGCTGTGTTTTTATCGACTCGTTTGTTCATGTTATTGTCAGATCAGGTTTATATAATATTTACTGTGTCTCATTAATCCAATAAATGCATAAAAACTGGTTGTGTTTGGTTTTGTTTCTGAGTTCTACAGAAGCAGAACTCAGCCTTTTCATGTTAAAACTGATGGAATTAGTGACTGATCAGCTGAATAAATACTTAATGTTGAATAAATAAGTTGATAAATCAATCATTAAACTGGTGATGTGTAACAGGAAAACCTTCAGTACAAACTCTGTGACTTGAAGATTTTAACAGATTTTCTTACATTTTATTGATTTTAACTTTCTTAATGAATGAGATCCAACACATAATTACTAACAGATGGATGAATTTCAGAATAAAAGCTTCTTTTCAGGACTGAATGTCTTCAAACAAAGGATCAGAACATTTATCCTCATGTTCTTTCTGTTCATAGATTCATAATGTGGTGCGTTTGGCAAAATCACATCAGTTAAAGACTTTTTTGGGTATTGTAGGATCATGTCATTTTATTTAAATCAGAGTTGGATCAATGACAGTAAATGGACACAGTTATGACAAAAATGAATTTTAAAAAACCTACAAAACAATAAATAATGTAGAAAAAATAAAATATTTACTTCAACTAAAAAAATAAAAGAAAACAGCAAAAATAAAGAATAAAATGAACAAAAATGTATAATAAATCAACAAAATACTATGTAACCTGAACAAAATAAGCCAAACAGTGAATTAATGTGAAGAATTAAAAAAAAAAAGGACAAGTAAATGAACAAAAATGAGTAAAATAATAGATGAAATTAGCAAAATGAACAAAAGCAATAAAGAAAATATACAAAATAATAAATAACATGGAGAAAATAAGCACAAACAATGAAGGAAAACAACCAACGTAATCAATAAAATGAATAAAATTAATAAATATTGAAACATTGATTCAAAATGTATTGATTAAAAAACAGCTTTTTCTTCAGTTTTCTTTGTTTTGATGCAGTAACCTTTGAATTTATTCTTTCACTTTATTGAATAATCTACATGATCAGTGAATTAATTATAGGAAAATATCAGATTTTGTCAGAAAAATGCAGAGGTTAAATTGGTAAACAGATAAACCAGGTTATGTATTGAGACAATGTTCTCTGGATGATTCATACGAATGAGAATAACTCCATAATCACAACATTTATTGTATAATAGTCACTTGTTCTTGTGGAAAATATTACAGTTGTTACTGATATCACATCTAAGAGCCCGTGCCAAAAATAACCCTTTAATAAAAATTAGAAAGTTTTACAAATGAAGTCAAATAAATTCCCCCCAAAAAAATCAAATTTAAAATGTGTATAAGATCTTAATTTGTTATTTAATACGGTTTATTTTATAAATATCAAGGGCCAAGAGCTATAAAATGTAGGTGACCACTGTTAAAAAAAAAAAAAAAAAAAAAAAAAAAAAACAAGATCCAGGAAGTATATCCCTTTGTTTTTTTCATGAGTAGATAACACAAACCTGGATAGGGTGATGCGCATGCGCCTTAAAGATCCTCCACTATCGCAGCTTTTGTAGATTGACGATGCTATGCTAACATGACCTAGCGTCTCCGGTCAGCTGAGCTATTCACATGACAGCCTTTTCTAGCTCCAGGCAAGTCGTTCTCCCCGATGAGGTGAAAGTACCCCTAAGGATCTGTTTAACACGTCTGAAACCAGTATGTCAAAGTTAGTTTAAGCTGCCGGAATCGGACACAGAGCTAATGCTAACTATGTCTCCATTAACGCACTGAAACTGAACGGAGAGGAAAACTAGCAAAGGTTAGCAGCTTCAACACCGCTGGTAAGTTGATTTATGAGTTAAAAACACAAATGAATTAACTTTGACACTGGTCACACAAAAATACACCCATATCTGTCTTTACTAATGAAATATAAGCTGTTGTCTTCTTAACAATTCATTTTTATTGCTGAGATGAACTCCCATTATAAAAGTCCATCATTTTATATTAATTCGCTTAAAACCGGAAGTAAGTATCTAATAGAACACATATTTATATCTGAAACTAAGCAAGGGGATCTAATGTATACTTCGGCTCATAATTAATCCAGTAAAAACGCTTAATCTAACTTTTATTGTGAATTTTGACCGTTATTCAATGGTTGTAAATGCATGAATCTGGGTGTTGACGCACAATGAAACCAGACGTTCAAGTTGTAGTTTAATTAAAGTAAAACTGCAGCTGATAGTGTTTTATTCTGAGCCGATATACTCTGATACCACACAGGAATTATAAGAAGTGTTTCGGTTTTATGATAGTCCGAAACGTTGTAAGAAGGCCGCGAGTTTGTCATAAAACAGTGATTTTTACATGGAGTTTGGATGGATTTGAATCAAATCAAAGTATTAGTATTATTATTATCATTCAGAGATTTTAAGTAGGACAGAACAAAAGACAAATGTGAAATTCTAGTCGATTTAAAGTTCAACGTGAATGAAGGAACTGGTTATTTGTGGTATTAAATTATCTGAAATGAAAGATGCAAGGAGGCAGAAATAAAGTAATGGATGCAACTAGAGTCAGTAAGACATAATGAGAAGAAAATAATGTAAATATTATATCAACATTGGTAAAATGAGTGCAGTATTATTCTTACTGAACAGCATGATTTAGCTAAAATTAATAAATTGATATGTTGCTGTTGCTTGGATGTTTAAATCTTTTTAAAATCTTAAATCTTTAACACTTCTTCTCATTCTTTTTTATGTTCAGACGACTACAGCACATTTTTAGTTTTTACTTCCTCAAGGAAATAGGAAATATCCCCCAGAATGAGTCCAGAGGGGAAGAAGCTGCTGAACATCATCATCCTGGGCTTCGGCTTCATGTTCATGTTCACCGCGTTTCAAACATGTGGAAACATCGAGGTCAGTCCAGTTTCGTTGACGAGGGGAACCCACACCTCCAACCAAACCAAAGCCTAAAGGTTCTGCCTTTGTGTCTCCACAGCAAACAGTTCTGGAGAATTTCCACAGTGCAGAGTTCAACGGGACGGGATACACGAGGTAAAGTGGTTTTAGTGCTTTTCCAACACAGACCTGATGGCACCTTATGTAATTAGATTAAACAGCCAGAGATGTAATTAAATCTAAGGTTTTAGAGAACAATGTTTACTCAGTGTATCAGGAAACATCCAGTATGACCTTAATGTTGGGACTTAAACCAGTGTTTTTCAACCATGGCGTCGTAACCCCATGTGGGGTCGCCTGGAATTTCTAGTAATTCATTAAAAAAAAAAAAAAAATTTCTAACGTATTTTTAAAAAAATGATTCAGTGTATATTTCATTATAATTAAAACACCGCACACTTTTCCTAATAAAAATCCAGTTCAAATAAAATGCGGGATATAATATCTGAGAGGGCTTATCTTGATTGACCTGATCATGTGACCATGTGCGTTACTACAGTTCAACCTGCTTGGACACAGTCACAGTCAGAAAACTGGACCGACCAGAGTATGTGTGTATATATTTTACGTTATATAGACTAAATGTCCTCTAAAATTAACCTTTATTTCCAACATAGTATAGCAAACTATTACAGGATCAAAAACAAATTAATTTAGCAAAAACATATCTGTATTTTTAATGTGTGGGGTCGCCAGAACTCTGTGACGTTAAAATGAGGTCACGAGTAAAAAGAGGTTGGAAACCACTGGATTAAACCCAGGAGGGAAGTGAGTATAAGTCACGGTAGGAGAGAGACGCTCCCAGAATGCATCACTGACTCATCAGGCAGGTTTTATTGTTATTGTCATGGTTGGTAGCCCGGTGCTTTTCCTGTGGATCAGACATTTACCATCGACAGATTCTGAAGGTGGAGACGATTTAAAAGACACATTAAGAAGGAGGCCAATAGAGTCCAACTAAACTGGTCAGATGTTGGCTTCATCAGACCACAGCTGTCTGCAGAAGGTTTCATGTATGTGATGACATTGTCACACATTAAAAAAAAGTGTTGAACTTCCTGGTCTAATGTGGACTCTTCTGGTCTAAACCTGTTGGAGTCCTTTTCTAAACAGACTGTGAAGGTACTGGACATGAAGCCACTGCGCTGCCACCACTGGGCTGTTCCACAAAAACACAAGCTTCTTAAAGGGGAGAACATGATAAAATATGTACATTTATAATGTTTAAAGTCACCCATGGTTTGTCTTCTCCTCTATTTAATCCATTTGTAAATATTGGAACTGTAACTCAACATAACCCAGGGGGCGGAGTCAGAGGAGATGGCATTGGTCCATTCAGGAAGAGTCGATCATCTGTTCCTTTTAAAGCTGCTCATGAGTGGAACGCATACCTGTAGATATAGGGAAACGCCCTCATACAGCACATTTAAAGCAGTGATATTAGTCTGTTTTAAACTGAACTGGTTCCTTCTCCATCCTTTCCCTGTGCTCTCCATAAACTGTAAATGCTCTGCTTGGCTCTGAATTCTTCATTCATTCAACTCCACA
>JAPQRP010000029.1:27094505-27107632 GCA_037367295.1 Apogon hyalosoma | reverse complement strand
TGTCTGTCTCTCTCTCTCTCTCACTCTCTCTCCCTCTCTCTCTCTCACTCCCTCTCTCTCCCTCCCTCTCTTCCTTCCTCTCTCTCTTCTTCCCTTCCCTTCCCTTCCCTTCCTCCCTCCTTCCTCTTCCATCCTTCCTGGGCCTGTTGACTGTGTGTTAATGGTGTTATTCCACCGGGACACCAGGGGGCGCTAATGCTAATGCTAATGTCGGAGGATCAGAGACACTAGTTGAGTTTCCGCAGAAGAAGAAGAAGCGTCGAAGAAGACGCAGTGTGTCCGCTTCGGCGCAGTTGAGCGGGTTTGTGCGCAGTTGAGCGGGTTTTGTGCGGTTCTTGGCGGTTCTTTGTTCCGGGTTCCTCCACGAAAACGCGGATCCACACCGACTGCACCGTCCTGCGTCTGCGGACTTTAGCCAGCGGTCGTTCGGGTGTTTTTTTCGACGCGAGCCGCCATGAGTTACGGTAGGCCTCCGCCGGACGTCGACGGCATGACTTCCCTGAAAGTGGACAACCTGACGTACCGCACGGCGCCGGAGACCCTCCGCCGGGTGTTCGAGAAGTACGGCCGGGTGGGGGACGTGTACATCCCCCGGGACCGGTACACCAAGGAGAGCCGCGGCTTCGCCTTCGTCCGCTTCCACGACAAGCGGGACGCGGAGGACGCGATGGACGCCATGGACGGAGCCCTGCTGGACGGACGGGAGCTGCGGGTCCAGATGGCCCGATACGGAAGACCCCCGGACTCCCACTACGGCGGGGGCCGGAGAGGGGGGGGCACCCGCAGGTCCGGAGGGTACGGGCGGAGGAGCCGAAGGTGAGCAGGCCGGAGCCCAGGCTCCATGGAAGAACTAGACAGTTCTCCGCCTAGTGTCCAATATCCACGGAAATCCGCCTTTTACGCACTAAATAATAAGGTTCGCAGGTTATTGACGGATTCTGTGGAATTCGGCGTAAATGAAAAGCGACAAATAATGAGTGAATGTGAGTTTGAAGGCCTTTTGTGAACCACGTGACCAGGCTCCTAAACGGATCACACGTTTAAGCTCATTAAACAAACACCTAAATAACATTAAATAAATAATAAACGAATGCTTTACAAACTCCAGAGTGTATTTTAAATTTAGGCTTCAAATAAATAAAAAAACATGTTTTTATGACAGTTTCACGGCCTTTTGTAGACCGTGTAAACAAACACCAGATTCTATTACAGAACTAAACAATTCACACATTTAGTTCTAAGGACTGAAAAGATTCCGTTACTTAGCCAACAAAAGTAGATGTTTTGCAAACCAGCTGTTTCAAGACCAAACTCCTGAAGAGAACTAAGCTGCTCACAAGTTTAATGATAATAATAACTGAATGAAATCCTTCACCAATGCAAAACATTAATTTTCCACCTGCATTTGGGCTTAAATTAAATAATTCATTAGTCTGTTTTATGGCCTCGTGTAGACTTAATAAACCGTTCACAGATTTAACACTCATTAAATGAACATAATTATATCCTTTAAAATCATCAGATAAACAGAACTTTGATTTGGATTCAGTTGATTAAATAAATATTTAACACATTTAATCAGATCGTTCCTAATCAACGGTTGGAATCATATGAATGTTGTGGTCATTTCGATCCAAATGTTGCGCTCAGTTAAACCCTCATGTTTGTGGTTCTGACTTCGTTCATATGAGCGTCCACGTGTATGTGGTCTTAACCGATCCTCTGAACCGGTCCAGTTCTTCTCCCAGCCCGAGACACCGCAGACGCAGCCGGTCCAGGTCCAGGAGCCGGTCCAGATCCCGGAGCCGGTCCCGCTACAGCAGGTCCAGGTCCCGGTCCTACTCCCGGTCCAAGTCCCGCTCTCCCAGAACCAAGAAGACCAAGGCCCAGTCCCGTTCCAGATCCAGATCACGGTCCAAGTCCAGGTCCAGGAGTCGCACACCTTCCTCCAAAAGAGGGTCCAGATCCAGATCGAAAAGCCCGCCCAAGTCGGCAGCAGAGAACGGAGGAGAGTCGCCATAGAGACGAGGATCAGTGAGGTGAGGACGGTCCACCAGAACCAGAATCTGAACCAAAATACTGGATTAATCCCAGGGGAAATGATTGTTACCGGTGTTCCATGAAAGTAAAATAAAAGATAGCAGGAAAGAAATAATTAATACTATATATATATATATATATATATATACACACACACACACACACAAAATATTGTATTAAAACACAGAACAGCAGTTTGTACAATATGTACTGTAATTAAAAGAAATATAGAAGAATTAACGTGTCGACCTGTGGGGAACCCCGTGTTTTAGATGTGGTAGTTTTGATGCTGGGGAGAGCTGACTTTCTATATTTTATAAGTACTGACATAAAAATTGTTTGGTAAATCATTCTTTAAAATTTAAATGACAATTAATCAGTGTTTCCACTGGTAAGATTTTGCTGCGCCATAACAAAATCCTTGCCACCACACTGTACATTTCATACCAAAGACATCATCACCATCACATTAGTTATTATACATGTGTATAATATATAAAAGGCCGGGGGAGGGGGCGCCCCCTTAAACAAATGTCCTGTGAAGTTTCAGGAGGTGGAGAAAAGGTAAATGAGCTTCACTACAGTGGGACGCGTAATGGAATTAGTAATGCGTGTCAAGTTTCACTTTGACTTTTGTACCAACTGTGAGGTACCTGTGGCATGGACCCCCCACCACCACTGATCCAGCCCTACTCATACGTATAAACGGTCATCCAGCTGTCTTTGTCAGGTCAAAAAGGCGCTATCAAGCTCAAGACGAAGGCAGTGGAAGGGTTAAAAAAGGGAATTTGAAAGAACAAAGATATTTAATGTGGAGATGGGACTTCGTCAACTGTAGGAACCACACAGACAGACAGATGCTCTGACGCCTTCCAGTATTATAATATAGATAAATGTACAGAAGTATTCAGTGTAACCATATGGTTAAAAGATGGACTGTGGATCAGCTGTGACCTGGTTCTATGGGTCATAAAGGGTTAAAGTCAATGAAAGGAGACGTTGAGGTTTTTAACTAATAGGACTCCATTATCTGCAGTTAAAATCATGTGTGTCTGACTAACTGTCATCTGTCAGTTTTCAGGCAGAGGACGCCGTCATCGCTGTCGCCGCCGTCCCATCCTGGCGCCGACCTGAGCCTCAGTAAAGGTCACTGTCGTCTTCCTCATCCTCGTCTTGTTCTGGTTCAGGTCTCTGTTCTGATGTTTCGTTTCCGTTCTCTTCTTTTGCTTTGATTTGACTTTTGTAACCTGAACCCATTTTATCGACACTTGTCTGTTTTTATTGGATCCTCTTATTTTCTCCTCAGTTTAACCTTTGGGTTTGAGTTGTTGTAAACCTGAACATGTTCATATGATGGCGCTGATATTTGAATCATATTAAACATTAAACCAGTACTAATGTGGACGTTTCATCCAGGGAGACAAACCGACAGTAAAAGCAAAGTTCTGAGGCTAATTATTATTATTATTTTTTTTTTTTATATCAAATCACTCATTAAAACCGCAGTTTTCATGTCATTTATCTGTAAACAGTCAAATGTTTTTCTGTTTCATCATCTGTAAATGAGGGATATCGAATTCATGTTAGTTTAGGTTCCACATTCAGTCCAGTATGATCTAAAGTGGATCAGAACCAGTAACACCATAACAGAATAACCAATAAATAATGACATATACAAACTTTTCTCTGAGTGAAAAAAGTTTAATTACATTTACAAACTATCCTTTAAAAAATGTGAGTAACCTGAAATGTCTTAATCAAAATAAGTATAATTTTACCAGTACTTTACCTCAGTTTATAATTTCCATATGTTCATTCTAATGTACAGAAACAGTGGATCTACAAATACACCAAACATTTAACAACAGGCAGAATATTAGTACAGTTACACTGATTTATATGAAGACATTTCAGGTTCTTATTTGTTCAGGTTTTTCCCATTTTTATTCACAGCCCGATATGATCTGAAATCGGCTGGAACAGAAAAATAACAGATAATGTTAAAAATGAATAAATTTAATAAATTTGAACAAAAAACCCAAATATAAACAAATTAAACAAAAAAAACATGCACAAAAATTTGAGCACATCAACAATATAACTAATGTGACTTATATCAGACATTTCATGCTCATATATGCTGGAGTTATGTCACACCTTATGTGAAAGGATAGTTTGTAAACATAACATCTTCATGTAATTTAACTTTTTTTGCGCTAAAATAAAAAGAAATGTGGAGTTGTCATTATTTATAGGTTCTGATGTTATTTTACTTTAGATCATATTGGTCTGAAAGTGGAACCTGAACTAAAATGATCAATATCTTCAGTGTAATTTTCCTCCCAGGGGCCGGATTGGATCCTTTGGCGGCCGTTTTTTGGCCCACGGGCCGTATGTTTGACCCCCGTGCTTTAAACCAATGCATCAGTGTGTTTCTGTTGTGGTTTTTTTTGCGTCTCTTCGGGCTCTAACTCTGCCTGTGTGTCTTTTTTGTGCACTAGGCGCAGTTGTGTAGCAGTTGAGTGTTGCTGGTTAGCTGTTAACGTGGCCTGTATCCAGTTTTCACCCACAATGCACCTGTGAACGCCAGCTCGCTACAGGCTCACCTGTGTACAGTACAGTCAAATGTTCCCCGTTCGGTCCAGGTAGACGTGACTTTAATTAAAGATGTGCTGTTTTCTCTAAGTCTGGTCTCCTGGCTTTTCTTTTCTCATCATGAACACATCATCAACCAGGAAACAATTAAATCCATTTAATCATGAATGTGTTCCTGTCGGACATGAAAAATGGATCATTACATGTGTTTTTGTCCATACAGCTGTAATATAAGGCATTTCTCATACAATTACAACAAATGATCATTTCTAGTTTAGTTTTAATACAACTTTTCTGGAATGTTTGGGTTTTTTATTGTTTTAAGTTCTTTCAGCAGAATGTGACTAGAGATGTGTTTTGTAATTTACAGCTGATGACGTTCACCTGTTTCACATCATCACGTGAAATAAACGGTTCCCAAGGTGTCTTAAGTCTTGAATTTACAAATCTGTATTTAATGACTTAAAGTCTTTAAAAGGTATAACATTTAATATGGTAGTATCTCAAGTCATGTTGCCATAAACTTGTTGACTGTTGTGTTTAAATGTGGCCGAACAGCAAAAGACAGTAACGTTAGCCAATTCAGTTCCAACCTGACTATACTGAAATAAGGAACCAATTATCGCTAACTTTACAGCCCCCGGTGAGAAATGACTCAGAACAATAGGAATCAAGGTGTTGGAGTAAATAAAAACATTTTCCTAAATTCTAGAAGTCACAAATATTTGCCACTATGGGCATTAAATTTGGTTTTAAGTGGTTTTTAAAAAGTTTTAAACCCGTAGGAACCCTGCATAAAGAGAAGTGCATTAAATGACTTAACAGGCCTGAAAAATGAAGTTGACTTATGTTATTAATGTTCATTGTATGTACGTTACAACACATTTCTGTACAAAAACTTAATACAGGATAAAAAAATACCCTATACTTATTAAAAATCTATATATTTAGTTTTGTTTTTTTTTAAATTTTGCTGTTCTGTTTGGTTTTTGCCTTTGTCTTTCTGTATTAAGGTTAATTTTTATTTATTTTAATTAATTTTGTTCATTTCTGTGCATTCCTATGAAGCCTTCCACTGCCACCTTTTTTTAAATTTATTTTCTATATTTTTTTCATTTACACATTATGGTCTTTATTTACTCTTTTAAATTTTTTTGAATTTTATTTATACATTATATTCTTTAGTTACTCATTTATTGTATATTTGTAATTTTCCAGTTGAACAAAATGATGTCAACTGACGTCACTCTTCCAGTAAGGTTGAGAAACATCTGGGCGTGGCTTCAGTTGCCGTCTCATGTCTACGTCATCGACGTGCTTGCGTGGTTTCGGGGCGGGGTCATAAAGGGTTGTTTTCCAGTCCGGGGCTCGTGCGTTTCCATTTTGTGTGCGCTGTGAAAGCCCGACACCAGCGGCCCGTCGTCCCTGTTGAAAAGGCCCGAAGACCGACAAAAAGTAGTCACAGTTAGCCGACGAACCGCTCGCTAACCAAGTTATTATCCGAAAGGAAAGCAAATCTTATCGTATGTCCACTATCCAGAACCTCCAATCTTTTGGTAAGGCTTTTTAAAAAACGAACCGAAGCGGCTCCGCGGTGGGGGAAGGGCGACGGCTAAAAATGCTAACAGTTAGCTTAGCATTACGTCGAGCATTTATCTGTGTGGATTTCACTGTGTGTACCAGCGGCTGTTGGTTAAAGAAATGGATTCGTAAATGAAGCTTCCGCCACACTGGTGTATAGGGTTGTATGTACGTATTTGATCCGGAACATTAGTGAGTTAGCCGACTAGCGGGCCTTTGCTAATGTTCAAACGGCCGCCATTAGGCCGCGGTCGTTCCCAGCGCGTTAGCTTATTCTTCATATCTGTTCAGGCGAAGAAAGACGTCAGCTGGACGGGAGAACCGCGTCCAAGTCATCTGATGGCCTTCCCCCTGGTTTACATTTTATGTTGGGCTCAAAGTGTCTGAGTGTAACCGTATATTTCTTTTGTGTTAATGCTGGTGTTTTTCTGGTCCGACCCGTGTTGACTGGCTGATGCTAAGTGGCTAACTATCGGTGCCAGACTCCAGTAAGCTGCTAAGCTGTATATTTAGCCCGTACGTCTGCGCAGTCCGTCTGAAATATGATCCCTCAGAGAGATCTGCCAGATGTCAACACGGGACGGATGAAAAGCAGGATGGTTTGTTTTGAATAAGTAGAACACGGTGTTTACCACTGCGAATTCACTCTCTCTCCCTGTGTTTGTCTGTCAGACCCCTTTGCTGATGCAAGTAAGGGTGATGACCGCCTCCCAGCCGGGACAGAGGACTACATCCACATAAGAATCCAACAGAGGAACGGCAGGAAGACCCTCACCACTGTCCAGGGCATCTCCGCCGACTATGACAAGAAGAAGCTAGTCAAGGCCTTCAAGAAGGTAAGATGGTAGAGCATAGGTACAACAGGATGGGAGGTTATTTTATTGGGGACACTCAGAATGATCAGGACACAGTTAGAATAATCTGAGCTTTACAGAAGAATCTAAAACACAGACGAGGCACATGACATGGGAATGAGGCCAAAGGAAATGAGTGGAGAGGAAGGAAGGACAAAGTGGATCAGATCAAGACAAAGAACACTCACATCTTTGCACACAGTCCTGGAGCTGTGACCCTCATTGACAGTGATAGCAATCACAAACAAACTTCACAGTAACAGTTAGTAGGCAGAGCACCACCTGCAGGTCAACAAGACACAGACACTCAAGCACATAGAGGTGGGAAGTGTTTTAAAACCATAAGAGGCAATAAAATGTTAAAATCAGTTGAAAGGAGTCAGTGTGAGAGAGCTATGAGTTGACAAAACCTAGTGGCTGACCACTGACGCTGTTTGAGCCACAGATGCTGACTCTGTTTGTGTGTTTTTTTTTTTTTTGTTTTTTTTTTTATCTCCAACAGAAGTTTGCCTGCAATGGGACAGTGATTGAGCACCCAGAGTATGGTGAAGTGATCCAGCTGCAGGGAGACCAGCGCAAGAATATCTGCCAGCTCCTCACTGAGGTAAAACCACAGCCATGTGTTCCCAAAAAACTCTGGAAACTTAAATCCAGATCATTCAGACCGTCATTTAGGGTCAGAATAAACACCAGTAGAATTGAGCCACATTTGGGTTTGTTTTCCCCAAATAAATCCATAATGTTGTAATCAAATCAAATTTTATTTGTATATTGCCAAATCATAACAAGTTATTTCATGACATATCTGCTACTCTACTTCTTTTCATTCACATTTTAATGATCTATAATGAAAACTGTCATTATTTAATGTGTTTCAGGTTGAATTTGGAATTATTTAGCATATGTTGGTCAAAGGTTAAAGTTTAGTTTTTAATCACGATATAAACATCCAGTGTCTGAAATACAAGGTTGAAACTTGACTCTGGATCATGATTTAAAAAAAAAAAGTTCTAAAAGATAGACGTGACATAGATGGACTTGACTTTTCATACCAGATTTTACATCAGATATTTAATTTGGATGCCGTTGGCTCAGCAGCAATAAATAAACCAGGCTTTATATGTACAAAATAGAATATATATACACACATATAAAAACTGTGTAGAATAAAAAACTGATTTACTGATGAAAAGATGAATGTTTGGAGTTTTATGGGGTTCACTGACCTACTGAATGTGTTTATGTTTAGTCCAGAATGAACTCATACTGTTTCTCTGTTAAAGAAGTAGAGAAAATCGGTGACTGTATAAGAATCAGAGTAAATAACGTGTACGTGTTGATCTAGTGTTTTGTCTGGTTTTAATCGGCGGATCTTGTCGTTTTTCGGTTTCAGGTCGGTTTGGCCAAGGAGGAGCAGCTCAAAGTCCACGGCTTCTAAAAGCTGTTTGCAGCCCTCTCCCCATCTCCCCTTGGAAGGCCATTAAACCCCCCCCTGTCCTGGCCCCTCCCCCTTCATCCTATGTGCTGCTGTTGCTCTTCCTCCCCCCTCTCCCCCCCACCAGTTCCTCTTAGCTAAACACGTGAATTACCTCTGACAAGCATGGGACTCTGTAACACCTCGGCCCCCCCGCAGCACCGACACCGCCACCAGGGGGCGGCCTCGCTCCGGCAAAGCCCACACGCCACTGCAGCGCCACACGACATCAGGGACGAGTGGTGATGACCCCCCCACACGACGCTTCCTGTTCCCCGTGTTTATTTCCTTTTTAATTTTTTTTTCTTTTTAGGTCTCGTGCCACGATGAGGAGGCACCGTTTCATGTAACGTTTTTTGTTTTGTACTTCAAGGTGTTTCAATAAAACGATGAGTCTCCATATGTTGGAGTGGAGTGGTTGTCATGGGGGGGTGGGGTCACGGGTTTTCACGTCCACGTCCATTCTGGTCTCAGGTCCCAGAGCCGTAGATTTGAACATGAATCTGTTCTCGGACCAGTCGTGTTCATCAGTGGTTTTCTTTTGGTCAGTGAGTAAATCTGGGTCGTTTTCTATGTAACCACATGACAAAACGACCCGGAGACGCCGACAATCTGACCTTGAATAGGATCCAACAGTAACATTGGTCTATTTTTGTTTTTTAATTTACTCAACTTTCCTGCTCTGGCACTTTACCCACACTCCCTAAACCTGCATCATCATGGACACTTGAATCTAATAATTTGTTTTTATTAATGCAATAATTCTAAACAGGAGTGGAGGTGCAGGAATGCTGGCGTGTCCTAATGAGTACAGTTCTTCAACCTTAAAGCCATGGCGAGGCCACACTGTGCTTCTGTGAGTGAACGCAATGAAGAGCAAAGTGTGTTTGGAAAAAGTCCATATGTGGGTGAATAAAGTTTCTGCAGTTGATGCTCCTGTTTGTGCTTTCATTCTTCACGAGGCACAGCTCTGTCTTGTGCCCATAAGGCTGCTGGGTAATGTAGTATTTTGAGTTTAATGGTGGTTTTTGCTTAAATAACCTGTGTTTGTAGGAAATGCTATATTTTTTTACTTAATTTGTGACATCTTTAAATGAGCAGCTTCAATATCTACTATAAAACCTGTACTAGCTCGTTGACCCGTGTGGATCCATGGGGTTGTAGTTGTGGTCGTTTTTATACTTTTGTGTATTCATACATGCTGTACCGCATTTGTCCAGCAGTCATCACTAAAGCATGAGTACAGCAACATGATTGTAAGGCCAATGTATTCCAAAATTTCTAGTATCTCCCAAAATATTGGTCCAAGCAGCTTACCGTTTTCAGTAATCTGTTCATTGACCAAAAATGCATAAGTATAACAAACTGCAGTCAGCTGTGGATGGAGTTAGTGTGATTTAGTGTCTGTACACCTATGCACGCACACAGAGGTCACTTGGCTTTTATAATATAGATGTTTGCAGTTTTGTTTCCTCCAAAACTCAGCCTCTATCTGCTGTGTTCTGTACACTGACCCTGAAAACACCTGGAAAATGTAGATGCGTTCAGATGCAGCCAAATGTGTCCCAAATCCGATGTTTGTGTCCATATGTGACCTGTATCCGATCTGTTCCAGACAGTCTGAACAGCATTAATCTGACCCAGACCACTTTCATATGTGGTCCTAAATCTGATATGGATCTGATATTTTCCAATGTGACTTCAGTCTGAATGGCCAGGTTGCATTTATCCGACCTTTATGTCATTGAAATGCAACAAACGTCACAGTTCTGCGTTCCAGGAGTGTTAGCACCGTAAACATTGCGTGGTCTCATATTCCATCAGGACCTCTTTAATCCATGTGGGTCACTTCAGGGTTGCATTCAGTTCAGACTCAAAACTGATAGAAGTTGAATTTAATGTGTGATATGAACGAGCACACAAAAAAAAGAAAAATCACATTTCGCCAAAAAAATCCGAATTGTGCATTAAAACCTGCTGTGTGAACGAAGCCTTAGCCTGGGTTTATTTCACCTGCAGAGACTCCAGTTTATTGACAGAAATGATTTAGAATCTGAAAAAAAGTTATCAAACAGATTATAATGAAGGATGGAAAAAAGAAAAGATGCAACAAGACAATAATGAAGCAAAAAAGACAATTAGATGGAAAAGAAATGAGACCAAATGTAAAAAAAAACAAACAAAAAACCATAAAAAGACAGAGCCTCTGAACGTCCAAATATGGTCATATCTGATGACCATGAACAGATGAACTGTATTTACACCAATTACTGACATGGATTGATAGGATTAGTGGATCAACAGGGATTAAACAGTTTAGATCAGTAGATGGTTTAGGTCTGTGGAAAGGGGAAAAAAAGAAAAATAAAAGAATGTGTTTTATTGTTTATTATACATTGTACTTCCTGTGAAATCAATAAAAACATTTATTTAAAAAACATAAGACCTCTGATTAATAATACACTGATCTTGGGTAAATAGTGCATACATGAATCCAGATGTAGAAATACTGCTCCAGGTGTCTCGTTTCAAATGTGAAAAACTTGTGTGAAATGCTTGAAGTTCTGTTTTACCTTGAACCTGGTGAATTTAGAATGTAATTTTTTTTTTTTTAATAGTTTTTTGTTTCGATTTTTTTAACTTTTCTTTTAATTCGTTTCATTTTGTTTTCACAGTGTTTTGTTTGTACTGTAAACATGACTTATTTGCTTCATACGAACTGATCATTGAAATACATAAAATAAACGCGTTACTTCCGCCTTCGCCTTTCCGACCGACTGTTTTGCTCCTCCCCGGCATCCGTAGAACTCCATGGCAACGCACAGTAGCGCCCAAGCTAATCCCAGTTTGTCTGAGTTTCAGCTCAGTTTTTTTTCTGCACTTTTCTTCTGTTTTGCTTTGTTTACTGACTGAACAGGACGTCGTGGCTTAAATTAAACATGTACCAGTGTTCGTTTGACTCCGATAAGAGTCTTTAAAGTCGCTCCCGGAGCCGCGGATCGGTGAGATGATGCTAACTGTCCGAAACAGAACCGAACACATGTCTGTTCTGCCGTTCAAAAGTAGAGTTTGAAAGATTTTAATCACATCATCAAGAATTTGTGTTGTTACTGAATCTATTTATTGTGTTCACGTTGGAAAAGACACTAAAATACAAACAGGTAACTGAATTTCGATACTTTAAATTTGTTTAAGCGCTTACACTGTAGACTTCTGAAAACCAGCACGAGCATTGTGACACAATATTCATGAATGTTTATTTCATTAAAGTAAAAGGTTTCAGTGCAGTTTCTCACATGTAAAAGTCACGGTCATTAATGAAATGAATGAACCCGGTTATTAACGTGTCTGAACTAGTACTCAATGAAAAAATAACTGATGATTATTTATTGTATCTGAACATCAGAGCTGAAGCCCTTTGTTTCATTTTGGATCCATTTATGATGAGAACAGCAGGTTTTGGACTTTTGCATGAAGTGAAAAAATAAATCATGTCCATTTTCAGTCTCCATATCATGCAGCAGGAATTTTTATTTTTATTTTTATTTATTTTTTTTTACCTCAAATGTTATTTCTGTCAGTTGTACCATGTGTGATGTGAAAGCACTGACTCAGACCTGGTCATACATGTATTCAACACAGAGCAGTTATTGAGTTTAAACAGACACTACTGGACAGGACATGGGTCCATGTGGCACCGCTGGATCTGGACCTGAAGCAAGATGAATGCTTCTTTTACAGACTTCTATTCATCAACAGAAACCCCAAATGTCTGTTTATTTCCAATTTAAAATGAGTGTTTAACAAGTCATGCATACTGTAGTTCTGTTATTGATGGAGTTTTAACAAATAAATCTTTTTTTTTTCAGTCATTTGTCATGAGTTTATGGAAAAACAATGATTAAAATAGTGAGTTGTACATGGAAAAAGTTTGCATATTATCCAGTACAAAGTGAAACTGTAAAATATTAAAAAGAAAATTCTATTTTAACAAGTTAATAATGACAAAAAAAAATCTAACTGAAGACAAACCTATAATATGTGGTCATCATTCAACCTAGTTTGTCCAAGTTAAGCTAAAGATAAAGACCAGATAAATATGGGACCATCTGAGTGTGAATCCACTGAATCTGAGATGATCTGTATCTTCATCAGGGTTCTGAGACATGTGACGCCGTGGACGTGAAAATGTCCTCCGAGGAAAAGACGATGGAGGTGAGTCGTCCTCCACATTCTACTCACTGACCTGTTCTGGTTTGGACATATCTGCTGGGTCTTCTCCAGACCCTTTGACCCATATGTGGTGTCTGTGGTCCTGCAGGTCTTGTCCATCTGGCAGCTGTCCGTCCCTCTGCCGGCCGTGATGCTGATCACCGTCACCCTCTACATGGTCATGGTGGGGATCGGACTCTGGATCCGGTTCTGTCTAAAGGTTGGTTCTGTTGTCTCACAGACGGAACAGGGAGGACTTCCCCTTTTCCTCAGTCTTCCTTTGGTCTTCTTCCCTTTAAAGGCTCATATTGATCTAACTCCACTGTTGTGAGTCTGTGGTTCCTGTCTTTGTGTATTTGGACCCTAATAGT
>JAPQRP010000029.1:27013997-27031171 GCA_037367295.1 Apogon hyalosoma | reverse complement strand
ACATTTAACATTTGACCTAGAACCAAAAAGAATAATGATATGAACCAATGTTGGTGTGAATCACTGACAGATGACAGAAGAACAAATTAAAAAAAATAATTAAAGTTTTTACAGAAGACGGTTAGGGCCACTGTGGGGAAAATTTTTAATTAAGTTCCAATGTATTTTTTTTTTTAATCATTTTTACTCTGAGAAAAAAGTCAAAATTCAGACTTTTTTTCTCAGAATTGACTTTTCTCAGAACAACAATAAAAATGTTTTTGAAACAGTCACAATTCTTAGAATTTTGACTTTTATCTCAGAATAGTAATTTTATTTATATATGTGTGTGTGTCTGTGTATATATGTATGTATGTTTTTTATATATATATATATATTTATAAAACCTTAAGTTTTTTTTTTTTTTGCTTTTGCATGAAAAATATGGTTTGTTTCCATTACAGACATGTAGTTAAATGGTTAAACACATGGCTGTTATTGTGTTTTTTTTTTGTTTTGTTTTTTTTTTTATGGCTCAAGTTGATGAAACACAAAAAAATATGAAAAGTCAAAAACAAACAGTATGAAAAACATTCTGACATGAGTACGACACTGTGTATATTATGCACTTTAGCTGGTGATTTAACTAATTGAACTAACCGCAGTAAACCAACAGCTGTGTGTGATGACAGACATCAGGACAGTCAACGACGCGCTGAGACGACGCCATGACAAAATCACTTGGTTCTCCTTTAATGAGTCAACCATGAAGGTCATCATGAGACTGACGAGGACTGAACGGGTTCCATTTTCCATGGTGATGGCGCTGGCGTCTCCAACAGCACAGACACAGACCGTAAAATGTCTGACTGTGGTTGACATTCTTCAAACCAGACTCCAGTGTGTGGAGGTGTTCAGATGTTCACCATATGATCCAACTCCCATTAAAGACCAGTAGAGTCGCTGTCATCAGGGTCTCTAAATACTCTACGTAGACCTGGACCAGCTCAGGATTCTGCTCACCCCTCAGTTATGTCAAATTCATTTTGTTCATGCACAAAATAATAACATAACGACCTATAAATAATAACATATACAAACTTTTCTGTATTTTTTACAGTGGAAAAAGTAAAATGACATAATGAAATGTTTACATCTACAAACTATCTTTTAAAAATGTGAAGATGAACCTGAAATTTCTATTGAAAAATCAATGTAATTTTATTGTATTTATTTTATTTATTTCAAACATGCAAAGAAACAAAACAAAGCAAAATAAGACAAAAACAAAATAACATTTAAATGTACAGAAGCTATCTTCAAGTACGTGTCTGAATGTGCCTGGTCGAAAAGGCTTAGGGAGAAGATTAAACTGAATTGTACCAATATTCAGCCTCAGTTTATCATTTCCATATGTTCATTATAACGTACAGACACAGTGGATCTACGAATACACACAACATTTAATAACAGACAGAATATTGGTCCAATTACACTGATTTATATGAAGACAGTTCAGGTTGTTTCTGTTTGTTGAGTTCCATTCTATTGTGAAAGGATTTTCTGTAAATGGAAACAATTTCATGTAATTTGACTTTTTTTACACTAAAACAAAGACAACCATTTGTATTCCCAATTATTTCTGTTATTCTGTCACTGGTCTGGCCTACTTCAGATCATATCGGTCTGAATATAGAAGCTGAACTAACATGAGTTTGATGTCCGTGTTCTAACATTGATGAGCCTGGTTCTGGTGACTGAACCAGTCTATTTGATGCGGTGTGAGCCCTGGTTATGGACTAATGGAACATCATGTTATAATGGGGTTAATGTAGCTGCTCATCCTTGGGTGTCAGCTGGAGCCCTGAAGAAAAACCACAGCAGAACCAGGACTCAGATTCAGTGAATGCATGAAAACACGGCCCCGGGTGTTGGTTTAATGCAACTCTGCGACGCTTGTTCCTTTTAAATCTGAGCTGAATGACATGAATTCACACTTTTCCACCTCCTGCAACATTCCGTCATATATAATGTAATCAAACAGTTTACGATGAAACAGTATGTGGCGCTGATGGAGTTTTATCCAGTGAAAGGAAGAGAAGGCCAGTAGCTGCTGCCTACAGTCAGGACCAACACCATCTGAAAAGTCTGAGAACGGAGAATGGTACGATTTTACTGATGAGAAGAGGAACCGGAGCATAGAATACCCAGGGTTTAGGCCCTGTCCATACGAAGACGGGTTCAGTCGTACCCGCAAAAGTTTAGTATTGGATAGGCCTTTCAGTCACTGAAACCGGGTCCCAGAGTGGATAAATGTGAAAACGCCGGTTTCACATCTTCATCTGTACGACCAAACTGCAACTTCTCTAAAACGATAATGTCATAGCCCCACCGCTCTGACCTTTCACCCCGGGATCAAGACGCCACTTTGACAACAACAACAACAATGGCAGACTGCAGAGTAGTGCTCGTGCTGCAACAGCTATTGAGCTTATTAGTGACGTCCCGATCTGGATTTTTTTAGAATTAGTTTTGCCAATACTGATCTATTACCGATCTGATACCGACTTTTTACAGTGAAACTGACTTAAATGTGGAGTCATTATTTCTAGGTTAGTAACTCTATTATTTTCCTGTCGATCACAGTTGGGCTGAATGTGGAACCTGAACTAAAACAACTATGACACCTTTGACTCTGAATAACTTTAGGATCATTTTTCCAAATTCCTTCTGTGGCCACATTAGAACCTTTGTCAGGCCGGTTTTGGCCCGTGGGCCGTATGTTTACCACTGCTGTAGCGTGTCTATGGACAGGTCCGTCCAGGGGTTATATGGGGGTGCGTTCAGTGTCGTACGTTTGTGATGCACAGATCAGCGGGTTGGGCTGGGGCAGGTCAAAAGAATGTCAGTTTTTTTTGCGGGTCGGGTTGGGTCAGGTTAAATAATTTCGCCAAAGCCCTGATTCGCGCATTATTACTGGACCATAAAGTGGAAGGAAACTTATAGATGCTTTACTAATTCCTCTGCCTCCTACTGACGTGCAGCTAATTTTCCTTTTCCCTGCCTTTGAAAACTTTAATTTGAGGGGGCAGGATGTTTTATTACCCCCCAGGATGAAAAAATGAAAAATAATACAATTTATGTACGTATATGAGAATAAAGTTTTTTTGTGTTTTTGCATTGAAACATATGGTTTGTTTAGATTACAAATGTGGCATTTAAAGGGTTAAAATATGACCGTTATTGAGTATTTGGTATTTTTGTTTATGTTTCAAGTTGATGAAAGACCAAAAAAAGTTGAAAACAGACTATAATCATTTTGACATTGATACCTCCCTGTGCATATTATGTGTTTTTGGTGATTGGAAGGTCCTTTATGATTCCAGGGGGTAAAGCTGTGCAGTTTGTTTGGTTATCCATAAATCCATGTTGAACATATGTGTGGATCAAGAGCTGCTGCAGTTGGTTCCATCTAATGGGACGTTTTGACAGTAATGTGTTGTTTTTGTGATTGAATTGTCTTCTCCACCTCAGTTTGGTCCTTCTGTGGGCGTTCCCTTCATGCTCTGCTGTGTTTCAGGCCCTGGCCATGCCCTCGAATGCACGGGCGGGCAATCTGAAAGACCCGGAGGTGGCTGATCTGTTCTGCAAAGATGACCCGGAGAAGCTGTTCGCAGACCTCCGAGAAATCGGCCACGGCAGCTTCGGAGCCGTTTACTTTGTGAGTAGAAGGTCCTCAGTTTCCTGGAGGTTTAACCCTCCTTTTATCCTCGGGGTCAATTTGACCCCTTTCAGTGTTTATCAGTCAAAAAATAACAGTTGACTTTTTTTGCTTCATATTTCATGACTTCTTAATTTGATGGAGACAGCTGATGAAGCATAAAATGGTCATGACATTTTCAAAAGTCTCACATTTGTCTAAATTAAGGCCTTAACCTCCTGAGACACAGGAAATGTCAGGAAAGTACAAGTCCTGGATTTTTTAAATTAAATAGTTGTCTATATTAGAAATATCATAATGCAACCCTTTTTCAGATGCTTTTTTTCTTTTTTTTTTCTTATTTTAATGGCACGTCCGTTGTGGTGGACTGTTTTTTTGGGTTTTTGTGTAAAGCCGTAAACTCTTGTCCACAAACATGGATGGAAAACCCATAGCTGGGTCCGAGAAGGTTAGTTATCCTTAAATTTGGTCATTAATCCTTAAATCTGACACTCAAAGGTCTTAAAAACACTTGGGGTCTTTTATATTATTACTTTTATATTATTTTATTTACAATAGTGTAAAAGTATTAGTGTTTTCTGTGGTTTTAGTTTTTTCTGCCCTTTTTACTGTTGTGTTTATCATGTTATGTACATTTATTTTGGAATAATGATGCTTTAACACATGCTCTGTGTTTTACTGACATGAGCCTCTTTTACAGGTTTGTCCTGAACCGGTGCTAATCCTTAACAAGTGTCAAAAAGTCTTAAATATGATTGTTGGAAATTAAGCTCTTAATTATGCTTACAATTTCAATTTAATCCTTAAATCTCACACTCAAAGCTCTTACAGATCCCACAGACACAATAAATGATATTGACATATTTGCTGGAAATCTTTGTACAGAATTCATTAGTTTTATCATAACAGAGATGGGAATGAGTGGAGCCTCCAAAAATTATTTCAGTGTAGTTTTTGTGTATTTTAGTGTTTTCTGTTTTGTTTAAATATCAAAAATAAGGAAAAAATATTTTAAAAAGTGAAGAAAAAAAAAAAACATTCAAAAAGGAGCAGGATGAAGTTTAGTGTTTTTGTTTTGGCATCTTTTGGTGCATTTTAGTGTATCTTAGTGTACGTTTTTGTATATTAGCATGTTCTGGTGTATTTCAGAATATTTTATGTGTATTTTATGTGTATTTTAGAGCATTTTGGCATGTTTTGGTGTATTTTAGTGTATTGTTAATGTATTTTAGCATATCTTATGTGTATTTTAGCAAATTTTCTGTGCATTTTTGTGTATTTTTGCAGCATTATGTTTTGGTGCATTTTTGGTGTATTTTTAGCGTATTTTAGCACATTTTATGTGTATTTTAGCCTATTTTTAGTGTATTTTAGTACATTTTTTGTTCATGTTGGTATACACTTTGGAGGGAGGGGTTCAGCTTTAGCAGTTGAATGTCAGTAGCACAAACATTATTCATGGACAACTGGAAATGTCCTGGACTGTTATTTCTGTGAACGGAAGGTCTGAAATTGGACCAAAACACCTTGACAAATGTCTTTAAAAGTCCTTACTTTGGCTTCATGGTTCAGTGGTCCACTGCCTTTAAATCAGCCCAGATGAGACCATCCCATTGGTCAGGAGCTGGTGTCAGCGAGGCCTCCCTGATGTGGGTCATGTAGACAGAGTTTATCTGGTTTAGATCTGGATCTTTTCTTTGGATGAACGCCCTGAACCCAGGAGGCCGGTCTGTGTGGGTTTACAGCGTCTCATCTGCATTTTTGCATTAATAAGGAATCTGAGCTCATGAATTTCTCTGCACATCATTATAAAAGCAGTGCGAGCCGTGCATCTCATTTCACCTGTCCTGTATTATGATGTTGAAGCTGTGGTCAACCCACACCTCCACACTGTTCTCACCAACGTCTGCCTTTCAGAGGATCCTTAAAAGGCCATTAGAGACCGGCACAAAAATAGACCATGTGCATCACTGTGCATCAGTATACTGAGGGTGAACACAGCTTTGGGTTCTGTTGTGTGTTTTCAGGTTGGATGTGTAGCTGATGATCTAAAGCAGGTCTGTCCAACTCATGTTAGTTCAGGTTCCACATCCAGCTCAATATGATCTAAAGTGGATCAGAACCAATAAAAAAATAACTGAAAAGAGTCAAATTATATTATGAACATGTTTACATCTACAAACTATCCTTTAAAAATGTGAATAACCTGAACCCAAATGTCTTAAGACAAATAAGTGAAATTTTGCCTCTACTTATCACTTACACATGAACATAACTTACATTTCACACTGGATCAACAAATACACAAAACATTTAATAAAAGACAGAATATTGTTAAAATTACACTGACTTTTCTGAAGACACTTGAGTTTGTTCCTATTATTCACATTTTTTGTTAAAGGCTCATTTGTAATTGTACACATTGTCATTATTTATAGGTTATTATGACAGTATTTTACTCATCTGATCCACTTGAGACCATAATAGGGGCTGTATATGTGTTCTTTGAACTGAAAGGATTCATTTATGCACCTGAGTTTTTTTTTCCCAAAAAAATATTCAGTTTTGATATCAAAATTTCAAAAAGCTGTCTGTTTCATTCCGTCATGTTGTTTGTCACAATATTGTGACCTTGGCGCTTAAAAGGGTTAATATCTTCGGTGTCATTTTTTTCATTTCACAAATCCACCCTGAAGGCTGGACTGGACCCTTATGGCTGTTTTTGGCCCATGGGCTGCAGGTTTAACTGGGTTTGTAACTGCTGGTTGTTTAGTCCTCCTTCATGTACATGTGAAGCCTTAGACCAGGACCAGGCCTTAGACCAGGACCTCATGTCAACTCTTGGACCTGCTTTTTCACCAGATTCAGCTCATGTCATTTGATTAAGTGAATGCTTCCGTCTTCGTTCCCGCTCAGTGAACATGTCAGATCCATCTCCTGGCGTCGCCAACTCGACTAAAATGAACCATCAGTCTGCTCCAGAAAAGCTGCTGGAACATTTCAGTTTCATCATAAGACGAGCAGTGACGATGCCAACAACGTTTATTAGATCTGACTCTGAAGCTGAGATAAAGCAATGATCAGTTTAATTTGAAATGATTGACAGGTGTCACTTTAGTTTTATTTCCAGTCACAGTTTTCCAACTTTGTGACAACAAACGGGGAAAACCCTGCACACTTAAGAAGTGAAATCCACCTGTAACTATAAACAATACAACTGTTGATTAGTATTAACCTATTGATTAAAACAGTGGTGTCCAACATATGGCCCGTGGGCCAAAACCAGCCCAACAAAGGGTCCAGTCCAGCCCACAAGATGAATTCGTGCAAGAAAAGACTGAAAACATTAAACACTGTAAAAACTGTCTTTGGTTCAATCAATCAATGAAATTTTATTTATATAGTTCCAAATCATAACAAAAGTTAACTCATGACACTTTACATATAGAGCTGGAATAAACTAGACTCAAGCCAATTCACAGTGTACAGTTCAGGGGTCCAATGTGACCTCAAGTAAAATAATATCATAATAAACCATAAATAATAACAACTACATATTTTCCCCTCGGCTTAATATGGAAAAAGGCAATTAAATAACACATTTAAAAAGAAAATTAAATCTAATGCGTTGAGTAAATATGATGAAATGGACAGAGTCTAATTTGGATATGTATATTACTGCTTAGAAATGTAAAGTTTATTTTGAATTGTGTGTTATTATGAAAGGGGTAGGTTATTTTTATGACGTGTATCATTGTCATGGAATGGACAGTTTATTTTTGTTTTTTATATGGGTATTGTTATGAATTGTGAAAAGAGGTGATGGCATTGTCATTAAAAGGTCATTAAAAGGTGTGCAGGATCCCAAAGAAACAGTGGATGAAAGAATCAGAAAAGGTCTGCACGACCTGCGAGCTCCTCAAAAAAAGTTAAATTCACCACAGTGTCTGATGAAGGGCGGTAGCCCAAAACGTCACTACTTATGGTGAATTAAACTTTTTTTGAGGAGCTCGCAGGTCGTGCAGACCTTTTCTGATTCTTTAATCTATTATAATGAATTGGACATAGTTTATTTTTGATAAGTATATTACTGCTAAGAAGTGGACAGTTTATTTTTGTGCATTATTGTTATGATTGTTTACTTTTGTTTTTGATATGTGTATTATTGTCATGAAATGGACAGTTTACTTTTGTTTTTGATATGTGCACTATTACTGCTACGATAAGGACAGAGTTTATTTTAATGTGAAATGCTGCTGCAAAATGGACAGTCTATCCTTGAAATGTACAGCAATTTAGTCTGATATTTGTTGGATTTTTGAGTTACTTATGGAATCTGACGTATGAATTTAGGGTTGGTAGGAGGATGGGGTTAGGGTTATAAGTTAAACTTCATCCCACTCCTTTTCGAATGTTGGACTTTCTTCTTTTTAATCTTTTTGTTGTTTAGTTTTAATGCTAATTTGAAATAAATAAACAAGCAACAAAGTTCAATTACATTTTGGAAATATTTAAAATTTTCACAATAAAATGTGAATAACCTCAAATTTCTAAAGAAAAATAAATGTAATTTCATAAATATTCTTCCTGTTATTAAATATTTTGTGCATTTGTAGATTAATAATATGAGAAATTGCACTTACGTACATTTCAGGTTGAACATGGTAGCTTAAGTTATTGACCTTTTCATAATGTAATTTGACTTGTTTTTCACTCTAAAACAGTCATTATTTATAGGTTGTTCTGTTATTTTATGTCCCTGGTTCTGATCCACTTAAGGTCAGATTGGTCTGAATGTGGAACCTGAATAAAATGAGTTCGACCCTCCTGCTGTAGAGGAAAATTCAACAAATATAGGAATGTGAGATGCAAATGTTATTTTTAAGCGACTTAAACTGGAGTAACTTTGATTGTGGAGTTTGTAAAGACACACATTCTTAGGTTGTCTTATTTATTATTTATTGGAGCTGAATTAAGGTAATAAATCATACTTTCACACTTGCATCTGCGGTGGAAGGAGACGATATCTTCATTTTTAGGTAGAACCGTGGTGATACTCAACCCTTTACAAGTCCCATCCACAGTTTGACGAGGCCTGAAGCCCACTCAGAGTGGATTCCAGCGTCTGTGAGTGTTGCACTGGCAGCGTCTGAAAATAACCCTGTGTGAAAACAAAGGCAGCGGCTGCAGGTTTAGTGGGCGAGCTGCTCCAGGGACCCAACTGGAAATAAAACCTAGCATTTCCAGTTTGTCAGAGAGACCAGTGAATTTAAGGGTTTATCTGACGGAACAGTGCAGAGGGTTTCTGTATTTAGGGACCGGTCCATTAAGAGCTTTCCAACCCATCAATAGGTTTGTGATTAAAATGAGGTCATGTGTGGTTTCCAGGGTAACGTGGATAATGTCTGTTCTACACCGATCGGACTCAGAGGACGGAGCTCCGACCTTTGACCTGGTTTCTGTCCGAGTTTTAATTCTGTCTGTGTTCTGTTTCCTAAAGGCCCGAGATGTGCGCAACAATGAGGTGGTGGCCATCAAGAAAATGTCCTACAGCGGCAAACAGACCAACGAGGTAACGACTGTCACTAACGAAGTGTCAGTAACCCTTGTAGGGTGGGTGTGTCTCAGGCGCCGCCATTATTCAAATTATGTAACTACTGAACCATTTATTGACAGAGTCCAAACCTGATCTTTTATGTGAGATTGGGTTCTTTCTATTGGTCTAGAACACATTAGGGTAGAGGTCTGCATCAGCTGAAGGGGAGGGGTGGGAGTGGGCGGGGCTTAGAGCAGCAGAGTGCAGTCGGTGAGAGAGAGATGGAAGATTTATATTACATGTATCAGCGTTTTAGTAGTGAATTCATGTAAATAATTGTATATAATAGTGATAGTGCTGTTTTGGAGTGTTCTGCTAGTGGGTTCGGCTGTGTTTTTTCCACTGTTTTTATTTGTATTTTTGCCGTTTGTGTAGTTGATAGTTGTATTGCAACAGTAAAAAGAAAACTAAATTCAATGGGGCGTGGAACCGTGGACCAGCTCTTTACCCTTGCTATGGTGCTGGAGGGAGAATGGGAGTTTGCCCATTCAGTCCACATGTGTTTTGTGGATTTGGAGAAGACTTACAGCTGTGTCCCCAGTGGCATCCTGTGGGGGGTGCTACAGGAGTACGGGGTGGATGGCCCCTTGTTAGCGGCCGTTCAGTCCCTGTACCGAAGGAGTGCAACTCTGGTCCGTGTAGCTGGTAATAAGTCGGACCTGTTCCTGGTGAGGGTTGGACTCCAGGGCTGCCCTTTGTCACCGGTTCTGTTCATAACTTTTATGGACAGAATTCCTAGGTGTAGCTGGGTGGTGGAGGGGGTCAAGTTCGGCGGTGGGAGGATCTCGTCTCTGCTTTTGCGGACGATGTGGTCCTCTTAGCTTCATCAAGCAGTGAGCTCCAGCTCTCACTGGGGCGGTTCGCAGCTGAGTGTGAAGCGGCTGGGATGAAGATCAGCACCTCCAAGTCTGAGGCCATGGTCCTCAGACAGAAAAGGGTGGAGTGCCCACTCCAGGTCCTGTGGGAAGTCCTGCCTCAGGGGGAGGAGTCAAAGTATCTCGGAATTTTGTTTGAGAGTGAGGGGAGGTCGACAGGTGGATCAGAGTGGGGTCTGCAGTGGTGCAGGTACTAAACCGGTCCATATTGGTGAAGAGGGAGCGAAGCCAAAAGGAGAAGCTCTCAATTTACTGGTCGATCTATGTTCCAACCCTCACCTATGGTCATAAGCTCTGGGTAATGACCAAAAGAAGGAAGTTGTGAGTACAAGTGGCCGAAATGAGTTTCTTCAGCAGGGTGGGCGGGCTCAGCCTTAGAGATAGGAGGAGGAGCTCGGACATCTGGGATGGACTCAGAGTAGAGCTGCCTCTCCTCCACGTCCAGAGGAGCCAGTTAAGGTGGTTCATCTAGTGAGGATGCCTTCTGGACGCTTCCCTGGGGAGGGGTTTCAGGCATGTCCGACCGGGAGGAGACCTTGGGACCGACCCAGGACACACTGAAGGGATTCTGTCTCTGGGCTGGTCTGGGAACGCCTCAGGATTCCCCTGGAAGAGCTGGTGGAAGTGTCTGGGGAGAGGGTGTCTGGGCTCTTCTGCCAAAGCTGCTGCCCCCACCACCCAGACAAAGATAAGAGGAAGAAGACGGACGGACAGATGGAAATTTGATCATGAAATTTATTGGGATACTCATGTATTGACATAAACTTTTGTCACGATCTGATCTAAAGGACATTAGTGTCAGTGAAATGTAAAACACCTAAAATAACAATGGAATAAACCAGTAGAAAAGATGAGAATGAGATGGAAAGAAGTGTTTGTGTAAAGTGAAACTAAATTTGTCTGTGTGTGTTTTGTGCAGAAATGGCAGGACATCATCAAAGAGGTGAAGTTCCTTCAGAAGCTCCGTCACCCCAACACTATCGAGTACCGAGGCTGTTACCTGAAGGAGCACACGGCATGGGTATGTATGAGTGGGGGGAGGCAGGAGGGAGACGGTGGGGGATTGGGAGAGCTGGGGGGAGACAGTGGGAGGGTGATGACAGGAACTTCATAAAATAATAAACAAATTAAAACTCAAATTTCAGTGAACTCATTCCACCCAGATGGATGTTTATGTGGGTCAGGGGTCAGGGTGCATGTATGTTAACCCTGTGTGCGTGTGCTGATGGTCATGTGACTGTTTGTCCCTCAGCTGGTCATGGAGTACTGCCTTGGCTCGGCCTCAGACCTCCTCGAAGGTCAGTCAAGCACCAAACGCCAACACATTTACCCATAATCCCTCTGGTTAATGTGGCTGTGACTTCACTTTCCTCTCTTCTTCTGCAGTTCACAAGAAGCCGCTCCAGGAGGTCGAAATCGCTGCTATTACCCATGGTGCACTGCAGGGATTAGCATATCTACACTCTCACAACATGATTCACAGGTACGATCTGTTCAGGTTTACATATGTCCATCAGAACTGGAACTGGAAACACCTCGACAACTAAATAATCAGGAGTCAGTCCAGGCCGACCCAGGATCCAGAACATTCCAGTTCACGTCCTGAGTTTGGAATAAAAGTCATGTGAAAATTTAAATGAATTTCATAGGATTCAAATTAACCCTATTGACAGGATCCAAACCTCATCTTTTATCTGAGGTTGGGTTCTTTCTATTGGTCTAGAACACATTAGGGTAGAGGTCTGCATTGGCTGAGGGGGAGGGGTGGAAGTGAGCAGGGCTTAGAGCAGCAGAGTGCAGTCAGTGAGAGAGATGGAAGATTTATGTTAATTTGTCAGCGTTTTTATAGGTGAATTGTTGTACATAATTGTATATAATAGTGATAGTGCTGTTTTGGAGTGTTCTAGTGTTTTTTACTCTGTTTTTATCTATTTTTGCCGTTTGTGTAGTTGATAGCTGTATTTTAACTGTGATTGGGGTTTAGAGCAACAGAGTGCAGTTGATAAGAGAGACGTGGAAGATTCTTATTACTTTTATCAGCATTTTAGCAAGGTTTTAGTGGTGAATTCTTGTCAATAATTGTATATAATAGTGATAGTGTTTGAAGTGTTCTACTAGTGTGTTTTGACGTGTTTTTGTCAAGTTTTGCCCCTTTTTTCACTGTTTTTCTCTGTATTTTTGTGGTTTGTATAGTTCATTGATAGTTGTGTTTGATCTGTAAATATTCTATAAATGTCTTTTTCAGTGTTTCCTGGCGAATTGATCTGTTGGTGTGGCGCTGTGTAATGGGGGGGATGCACGCATGTGGATGCGTTTTTGTTGGTAACCACGCACGTCCATCGGTTTCTGTCCTACTTTTAATACTATAGGAGTATGGAGCGGTGTGGTCCGTGCCCCCCGCCCAGAAGTAAAGCTTTGCAGACTTTCATTTGGGGGCAGGATGTTTGTCCTGGCCTATTATATATTATACGTATGTATAAGTTTAATGTGACAGTGATGATTTTTTGTTTTTGTATCAAATGTATGGTGTGGCAGCACCACAGCAAAACCGTACCAGCGGAAACACTGGTCTGTATATTTGTATATGTGTGTAAATCTGTATGCAGACCTACCCAGGGCATAGACAGATGCAGTGTGTGGATTTGAATCAGATAATGGATGTTTTTATCAGTGAAATGAGGGGCTCTGTCTACGACTAGACACAAAGTGAACACAGACTATCAACAGGATCCAAATGACACCAAAGAACCAAAATCAACACATGGAAAATAGCTGAAAGTTTATTTATATAAACTCAAAGTTTCATTATCAACATAAACAGTTGATTTTCATAATGCATATTTTTAGAAAGAAAGATTTTTTTTTTACATATTTTTTCGAAAGTGAAGTTCTTCCTGAAAAAAGCTGCAAAAGAATTGCCAAAAAAAAGACATTTTCAGACACTTTTATTACTTAACCTAAATAATCTAGGCCTGTTATAATGGGAGTCCTTAAAGGGTTAAAGTTCTAAAGTTGTACTTGATCTGGGATTGATATTTACAGTGACATTGTAGTGTTTTAACCTTGGATCTGTGGTCTGACCCTGTGAGTTTCCCATAAATAAATAAATAAATAGATATTTTCACTAATGAAGCAGATGAACGTGAACATGTTCATGTGCAACGGTTTCCTGGAGACACAGTGGTACTCATGTTTTCTTGTCTGAATGCAGGGATGTGAAAGCGGGGAACATCCTGCTGACGGAGCCCGGGCAGGTCAAACTGGGTGACTTTGGCTCCGCCTCCATCGTGGCTCCGGCCAACTCGTTCGTGGGGACTCCGTATTGGTGAGTTGTAATACCGCCGACACCCACTAGATGCTGTTCCATTGACTTACACCAAAAAAATACGACATATAAGTGTTTTTCCAGGACTCGTTCTGGTCTCATCTGTTTTATTGGTTAGTAGTAGTTAGTTACACAAAACTACAAATAATCATCTTGGTTTAAGATGAAAAAAGTCAAATTACATAATGAAAATGTTCACATTTACAAACTATCCTTTCACAATAAAATATGAATAACCTGAACAAATATGAACCTGAAATGTCTTAAGAGAAATAAGTGTAAATTTTAACATTATTTTGGTGATGTTTCTCAAATTTTTGTTTATTTTTTTGCAGGTTTTGTTCATGTTGTTTATTTTGTGACATTTTTGTAATCTTCACACAATTCTATTCACTTTGTTCATGTTTCTCAAATTTTTAATTTGTTTCATTCTTGTAACTGTTTATTTTGTTCATATTTGTTTCATTTTTAAATTGTTTTTTGGTTTATTTGTGTTCATTCTGTTCACGTTTCTCAAATTTTTTTCTATTTTTAACAGTTTGATAATAATCTATACAACCAATCAGTGTATTTGTACCGATATTCTGTCTGTTATTAAATGTTGTGTGTATTTGTAGATCCACTGTGATCTGTACGTTGTGACGCACATGTGGAAATGATGAACTGAGACAGAATATTGGTAAAATTACACTTATTTTCTGAAGAAATTATAGGTTGTTCATGGATGTTCATGTTCTTCACATTTTCAAAATGTAATTAGATTTTTTTCACACTAAAAGTGAAATATTAGCAATTATTCATATGTTATGATGTCATTATCGTACAGGTCTGACCCACTTTAGATCGTTGTGGGTTGTTTGTGGTTTAGTTTGATGTCCCTGCTCTAGTCTGTCTTCTGTCCATCTGTCATTTTTCTCCTTCAGTCTTCTTTTTCATGAGTTAACGCTCTCTTTGTTCACCTCTGTGTCTGTTGGGTTCATTCAGGATGGCTCCAGAGGTCATCCTGGCCATGGACGAGGGTCAGTACGATGGGAAGGTGGACGTGTGGTCATTGGGGATCACCTGCATCGAGCTGGGTATGAGTCTGGCCGAGCGTACTAACGCCCCACATGACTGTGACTGAACCCGCCGTGACTGTGCTCTTCTTCCTCCACAGCCGAGAGGAAGCCTCCGCTCTTCAACATGAACGCTATGAGTGCCTTATACCACATCGCTCAGAATGAAAGTCCAATCCTGCAGTCCAATCACTGGTGAGCACGTCTGGAGCCACAGGTCCAATTCCACCTGGGCGGGAATTTACAAAACTATAGGTCATACTGTTCAGTTTCACTTCCAGGTGTCTGTTATGAAATGTTTAGTGTGTTTGTAGATCCACTGTGATGTGTAAGTTACAGCGTACATGTGGAAAAGATAAACTGAAACAGAATATTGGTGATCCATTTTAGATCAGGTTGGTTTGAATGTGGAACATGAACTAACATGGGTTTGACAAACCTGATGTAGCTGTTATCATGGTCTCACTCTCTCTCCCTCTATCGCTCTCTGTCTGTCTCTGTCTGTCTGTCTCGCTCGTTGTCTCTCTATCTCTCTCTCACTCTCTCTGTCTCTTTCTCTGTCTGTCTCACTTTCTCTCTCTCTCCCTCTCTATTTCTCTGACTCACTCTCTCTCTCTCTCTCTCCTTATCACTCTGTCTCTTTCCCTCTCTCTCCTTATCTCTGTCTCTATCGCTCTCTCTCCCTCCATCTCTCTCCCTCTTTCTCTCTCTCTCCCTCCCCCTCTCCATAATCATACATCTTGTCTGTATTCCTTTAAATTCAAAAAGGCTTTATTGGCATAAACAAACGTTTACATCACCAAATCAAATAGTACGTTCCAAGGTGGAATGTGCTAAAAGTGCAAATTTAAGATCTGTCTCTGATCTGTCATACATCTGATTATCTGTCTCTGTTCTTCTCTCCGTCTGTGACTCTTTCTTCATTCTGACTCATTTCCGTGCGTTTCATTCTTCCGTCCTCCTCCAGGTCTGATTCCTTCCGTAACTTCGTCGACTCCTGCCTCCAGAAGATTCCCCAGGACCGTCCTACCTCTGACGTGCTGCTGAATGTGAGCACATGCACCTCCACATTAATGACCTCGTATGCGTTAACACCCTGCACCGCGGCGTTCTGACCCACCCTTTACATCTCCACCCTCAGCATCGTTTCCTGTGTCGTGAGCGCCCCCTGACGGTCATCATGGACCTGATCGCACGCACCAAGGACGCTGTCCGAGAACTGGACAACCTGCAGTACCGCAAGATGAAGAAGATCCTGTTCCAGGAGACGCAGCAGAACGGGCCAGTGTCTGAGGGCGGCGACGAGGAGGAGGTGAGGGAGCGCTTCACACAGAGACAGTAGTTTATTTCTGTAACCCTTTATCGATGGTTGTGTCTCTGGTGACACGTTTTTACATCTACTGTCATGTAAATGACCGTAGCTCCTCAAACGTCATCTTTTAGTTGAGATTGGATTCTTTCTATAGGTCTATAACACATTAGGGTGGAGGTCTGCATTGGCTGAGGGGGAGGTGAGGAAGTGGGCGGGGCAGAGAGCAGCAGAGTGCAGTTGATGAGAGAGACACGGAAGATTTTTTTTTACTTTCAGCAGCATTTTAGTGAGGTTTTAGTAGTGTTTTAGCAAGGTTTATTGCAGCATTTTAGGAAGGTTTTATTGCAACATTTTAGCTAGGTTTTATCTGTATTTTAGGTAGGTTTCAGCAGCATTTTAGCAGTGCATTCTTGTAAACAATTGTATATAATAGTGATAGTGCTGTTTAGGAGTGTCGCCTGTCTTCTGTCATACATGTCAGAGGACAGGAGCTGATTTGTGTCCATGTTCTATTCAGGAGGTGGAGCAGTACCTCCTTCGGACCGGGACTGTCAACAGCATGGAGAGTTCCCAGTCGGTGCCCAGTATGTCCATCTCCGCTAGCTCCCAGAGCAGCTCGGTGAACAGCCTGGCCGACGCCTCCGACGACAGCAGCAGCGAGATGGCCATGATGCAGGAGGGGGAGCACACGGTCACCTCCAACAGCTCCATCATCCACCGACCAACGGTAAAAACACACCTGTACCTAAGTTATATGAAACCTGGGAGGTGTGAATGAGAGCATAGTTTGACCTTTGACCCCTCCTCCTCAGAATCAGGATAACATCTATGATGACCCCTACCAGCCAGAGATGGACCAACCACAGGCTCCATCTGCTGGCCGCCGCCGCGCCTACTATCGTAACCGCGACCACTTCGCCACCATCCGAACGGCCTCATTGGTAAGACAAGAGAAAAAAACAACACCTTTTACAGATGATGGAAGAGAAACTTTAAAGGATATGATTTATGATTAACCTTTAAAGACTCAGCTTCTTCTGTCAGTTCACAAATGATTATTTCTCTAGATTTAACTTTTTTTAAAGTGATTTATCACCATTCATTCAAATATTATCCTCTGAATTTTACATTTTTCAGTGTAAATCCTATATTTAATTCACTGATGATGTAGATGATCATTAAAGCTCAGAGTAAATTCAAAGGTTATTTGATCAAAACAGAGAAAACTAAAGAAAAACAGTGTCTTTTTCAGTCCAGTCTGTCCTGAACTGAACATAAACCCAGTGTGTCCATCCACTGTCACTGATCCAA
>JAPQRP010000029.1:26881476-26894034 GCA_037367295.1 Apogon hyalosoma | reverse complement strand
AACAACAGGTCCGACTGCTGAGGGGAACAGGACAAATGAGGACAGCTGATTGGCTCTGGGGACATAGACACGCCCATGTTTGGTGTCTCAGTAGTATGGAGGCAGACACTGCCAAATAAAATGTATAAAAACTACCATAAATTGTGTTATAATGAAATAATGCTCTGAATATTATATAATTACACAATATGAAGCAACAGAAACTGATGTGACGACCCTTTACTGTAACCATGGAAACGTCATCTGGATAAAATATATTTTATCTATCTATCTATCTATCTATCTAGTCATTTTTCTTGCCTATTTTGTTAAGTTTTTATTCATTTTGTCAATTTTTCACTCATTTTGCTGGTTAATTATTATTTTTTTTGTCTTTACCCATTTTGATGCTTATGTTTGTCGTTCCCCCCCCACCCTTGCTTTGTTAATCCTTTTACTCATTTTTATTCATTTTGTTAATTATCCATCTATGTTGTTGAGGCATTTTCCATGTGTACATTTTGGTGATTTTTCAAGCATGTTTCATCCCTAAAACACCACCCTTTGACAGGAGAATAACAGGGCATTACATGGTGTTCCTGCACAAGAACTACATCTAAAAATGGGTCTGCATGTTTGATATCCAGTGGTGGAAAAAGGAGGTAAACTAAAGTATGAGACACACTATAAATACTATAAATACATCCCAAACCTTCTCCCAGTAACAGTATGCAACTATTTTGTGCCAAATGTAGTTAAAGTGTGCATCATGTAGTAAAATAGTCCCATTGGTTGAATGTTTTTGGAGTCCTTTTCTTACTGAGTTCATTCCATTAAGCTCATTCTGTAGAAACAGTGAATACATGAATACATTACACTAATACTGTATTATTAACACCACTGAAACAGGCTCAGTCAGCAACATTATGTCCTCTTTATAGTTTAATACATGTTTTCACTTGTATTAAATACATGCCGAAATCAACAGTATATACAATATTGAATAAAACCTGTTAGCCCTTCTTCAGATCCGTCAAAACCACTGTTACACCTTTAAATATATTAAATATGTGACTATTTCTATGCGACTCTGTTGGGACGTGGTGGTAATAGCCTCTAAAGGTGGTGCAAATGCTGGTTTAAAGTCAGTTGTACTCATGAAAACAGTGGATATAGATGCAGTTTGAATAAATGCAGGTTATTAACGTCTGAATGAACACAACACACCTCTGGGATGGACACACACAGGGACTCCGACGGGATTTTCCCACTTTCTTCAAACTTGAACTCTTTGTAGGTTATGCAGGGTGTTTCGGCCTCGTTGTCAGCCATCTTATCTTTCAATCATAGTTATGAAATAGTCGGCTGTTTTTCCGGCGCTCCTGCATCTCATAAATAACTAATTTTGACAAATTTCTGCGGTGTTTACGTTGCTTCACTCTTCATACGATCCACGCTAAATCTATTTCCGCTTTGGAAAAAAACAAAACATCAGTGACTTCAGTGAAAGCCAATCAGATCTATGCATATGCCTGGCGGGAAGGCTTTTAGCCAATGGGAGTTCTGTGCTCTCGCAAGGGGTGGGATCTGCTAGTGTCAAACAGTCGCAAAAGCATTGTGTCAGGCAGTTAGCTGCTGCTGTTAGCTAGTTGTTCATTAAACTGTCCCGTCCAAGCAGGTTGTAAAAGTATTTGTTGTAATTGTTAGCAGAGACGCCTGGGTGTGTTTGGCAGTGTCAGGGTTGTGGTTTTCTTGTCTTATCAACAGGTGAGAGTGTTAGAAAGCCGCAGCTAGCCGGGTAGCAGTGCAGGCTAACGGCTAATGTGTTTCTGTAGTGAGCACAGGTTAGCTCGGTAGCTAGCTGTTAGCTGAGCGGCGACAACACGTTTTCTCGTTAAAGCTAGGAGCAGTAATGAACCATAAGAGTAAGAAGAGGATTAAAGAGGCCAAACGGAGCGCCAGGCCCGAGCTGAAGGACTCGTTAGACTGGATAAAACACGGCTACCATGAGACTTTCGACCTGTCGCCCCGCACCGTAAAGGTAACTGTCAGAGTGAGCTAAGCTAACGGAGCTAACAGGAGCAGTGCAGCTGGTCAGAGTGAGCTAAGCTAACGGAGCTAACAGGAGCAGTGCAGCTGGTCACGTAGGCACCGGTGTGGACAAAACTAGAAACAATACCTGAACTCCAACCACACCTCACACCTTTAGGAACACTCCTAAAAACACAGAAACCAGTCAACAACACCACTACTATGCGATAAAACTGTAAAAAGAGATCCGAAAACTCAGAAGCAGCTTTTAAACAAATCAGGGTATTTCAGCAGGCTTAAAATCAGAAATAAAAGCTGAATTCAGGCCAAGGAAGCACATTTATAGAACTAGAATGACATAGAAAAGACAACAGCACAGCATAGTGTCTCAAAGTAATAGAAAATGCCTTTAGAACAATAGTAGAACTATAACATTAATTACAAACTTCATAGCATATTACTTTGAGACACTAATTTTGAATTTCCCAGTATTTTTTTTTTAATTTGATAAGTCATGAAATTTATGTTTACATTTTCTGAAACTCAGAAACGGGCTTAAAAAGCATAAAAATGTATTTAAGCTGTACATTTTTATGCTTGTAAGGATCCATACAAAACTATTTACAGTTAATTTTAATCCCTTTGCCTCTTTATTTGCTGAAAGCAACAAATTATGTTTTTTTAAAATATGTAAATGTACATTTATGCATATGGATTTGGCTGTGAAATAATAATAATTATAATAATAATAATCATACAAGAGTTTTCCTCTGTTTCCAGGAGATTAAAAAAATATTAGGTTAGATGGAAAAAATATGCCGGTCAATATCAGTAACTATGTCAAATCATTGTTTTTGTTTTAACTTTCTTTATTTCATTTAATTTTACTTACAAAATCACAACAAGAAACTACAAATCACCAGAAATAAAATAAAACAATAGGCAAAAGCAAAAAACAATAACCATGAAGGAAAAAGTAAGAAAACAAAAAATTGATAGATGACAGTAGACAAAAATCACAAAGGGGAAAAAATCATTCCAGGTGAAAGGCTGTTTTTTTTTTTTAGGAGACTTTGAAATTGTAGCTTTTCCAGATTAAAATATGAAAAATTGACATTAACTTTTATACTTAAAACAAATGTTTTTCAGTACATTTAAGGGTGAAGAAATCCATAGTTTGTAAAAAGGTCATGGACTATTTCACTGGCTTCATATTCCATTTGTTAAACATTAATATTGAACTAGACTTTCCTACATTTCCTGAAGGAAATGTAACCTGTGTGCTTGCCTCTCGCCAGATCGCTGGACTCGTGGCTAGGTGCGATGTAAAAGCAAGAAATAGCTCCGGTTCCCTTCATCTGTGGAATCTGTGCATCAGTGTTTGTGGACTGACATCGCCACAGACTTTGTGTAGACCTGTATTCAGATGAGAAGCCTCCCACAGTCTGTGTCAGTCCTGTTAAAGCACTGTTTAAATAGGCTCCTTTAATTGAACAGCTCCATGTGTGTGTGTATGTGATCCCAGCTGAGCTCATTCAGTTCAGACAGAGAATTTATGGGAAGGTTTTGAGTTGTATTAGATTTATTTTTGAAATAGATTTATTTTTATTGTATTCGCTATTTATTATTTCCATTTCTTTATTTTTAATTTGACTGTAGTTTTATTTTTTCATCTTTATTTTTGTTGTGGAGCCTTAATTACCTTATTTGGCTCCAGCTGTGTCACACACACCACATGTGCTGTTACCATGACAACAGACACACACAGACGCTGTCAGGCTGTGAAAAGCTGTAAAAGTGCTCCCGAACTCCTGCAAATTTTGGGAAAACCGTAAATGACAGGTGAAAACTAACGTGATCATGAGCAGCAGGAGGACCTGGGGAACACACAGATGAAATTTTTTTTTTGTCCGTACTGTGAGAAATGACCGACTTATGGCAGTGTAAAAACAGTCAACTCAGCTGGAGAAAGCAGATCCATTTGGTCCAAATTAGTATTGGTTAGAATAGGAGCTGAGGAGGGAGTTGGCCCTAAACTACTGCCTGCCATTTCACTGTACAAACAGCTAGGTCTGCAAACGGGTTCATTTGAATCCCAGGAACCATGGCTACATTTTTGGAAAAGATCATTCTCCTCCTATGTATTGTTTGGCTGGGAGGGCGAGTTATTCAGAAAATTTTGAGGTAAATTTTCGCTGCTCATGTACTCTAGCAATGACATCACCCACTCTAAAAAAGGCAGAATTTGACTCAACCAAGGGGTTTGGAGACTTGCTTATCAAAGATCGTAAACCCCTTCCTCATACCAAAGACATTCTTGGAGAGATGACAAAAATGCCTGTGTTTTAAAGTTTAAATGAAGTCTGTAGGTGAAAGTATGGTGAAGCAGGAGCAGTGCCAAAACAGGCAACTTTTTTGTTACTCCCATTGAAAATGAATGGGGTTTTTGTTCGCATTTTTGTGCGAAAACCGTAAATGATATCATTATGACGTGACCACACAGATAATCTTTGGGCCAAGCTGAACATTTTTGTGTTGACCAAATAATTTTATGACCAATCGTTTGGAAATGGTAGCCACTTGAAAATGGCCCAATTCGTTTTGGATGGACATTTTTGACTGGTTTTTCACAATTTTAATGAAATCCGTGCATCAGAATGTCCATCTAAATAGATAGCACATCTTTCAAGACCAGGCTAAAGATTTTTGTAATTAAATGTTGGTGTATTTCCAACGGTGTGGGTCACTTTTTTTCCATAGTTTTTTGTATAATAATGAGGGGTGTCCCGATCCGATATTGATATCAGATATCGGTTCAATATCAGCCAAAAAAACGAGTATCGGATTTTATCAGACTGCACCTAAAATCTCTGATATAAGAGCTCCGATAAGCAGTCCATTTTCCGCTCCTGCACAAGTACGAGAGGCTCTTAAGCCCAGCGTCAGTTATCATTGAGGAGCACAGGAGCAGGCTGACAGCAGAACAGGCCCACATGCTTTTCTGCTTAAAACAAATCTCCACATCCTGCTCGGACTGCAGAAAGTGGAGATGGAGGCAGCGGCTGCGCTAGACATTTTTATTGTCTATCATGTTGATGGACAGTCACAAAATTCCGTCATAATGCATTGTTACCCATCATTTCAAATGTAATTTTTGGTAGTATTTAGTAGTATTTAATGTTCAAAAACATCTCAAATGGTGGCTGTTAATCTTCATCCTCCACCACATCAGTCCCTCTTTTTTCATTGTGTTTATCAGTGCCATCACATTTACTGGGCTTTTGAAAAGAACTAAAGAGACTCAGCTGTCTGACAGTTTGCGTTAGCAAAGTAGCATCTAATTTAGGTTAAAGTCAACAAAATGAAACAAGAGTTGACCATGAGTGATGAATCTGCAGACTGACCGTCAACCGGACAGGGGCTCTACTACAGGTGGACTAACGGAGTCATGTGACAGAAGTACCGGGGTTACAGAGTCCTGCACGGTCCACTTTACAAACCTGTACCCGCGTACATTAGACCGACAACCAGACCCCTGATTAAACACACTGTCTACTCAGTAACTCACTTTTCAGGGCTTTATTTTTGGCTCAAACTCACTCCATCAGTGCTGCTCAGTGACGTCTGTGGGCGGATGGAAAGCTCACTTCAAAATAAAACAAACCAGCTGTGGATCAACCACAGTTTCATCCATGAATCTACTTTTATTTTGTCACTTCCTTACCCACTAACCACCTGCACTTCGTTTAACTTTACCTGTGCCCATACCCCCTTTTTTTTTTTTTTTTAACTCGTCCCTGCACGTTTTTGTGGGCACAGTCAGTGAAACTGGAGCTGTGAACTCTTCACTTTCAGCAGTTGGACAGTGGACAATATTGTGTTGTTGTTTTTGCTGTTTTTGGCCCCGCCCTCAGTTGTTCCCACCATGTACTGACAGTAAAAAATAACTGAAGTGAACTTGAAGTGTTTGCACTTTAAAAGTATAATTTGTTTTTATTGGATTTATTCACTGGTAATTTCAAATTCAGTCGTGGAAAGGGTCATATTCTTGACAGCACCTGAAAGCGGCATCAGAGACAGATTTGAGAAGCAGGTGTTTGTCAATTTTACTATATTTTGGAGACGTGAACCTTCTGCATGTGCTCCATGACTGTGTTTTTGTTTTTTTAAGGCTTTTACAATGGTCATTTTATTTTTAAGTTTCTCCAAACGAAACGCACATATTTACATATAACATGAAACGGCTGAAACATCTACACAGGGTTATAAAAGAATTAAAAAACTTTGTGAAAATACAAAATAAAGACTATATTCTGTGTGATAATGTTGTGATAGTAAAGGTTTTAATATTTCACATGAGCTACATTTCAGTGCATCTGACTACATTTCCCATCAGCCCCTTTAGCTGGTGTTACCCAGTGTACCAGTGTGAACATGAACCCGTCCTCATGCTGTTTGTCTTTCATCTTCCAGGACAACGTTGAGCGCGTGGACGCCGTCCGTCTCAGCCCAGACGAGTTCATCCAGCGCTTCGAGCGTCCGTACAAACCTGTCGTCCTGCTCGGTTGCCAGGACAACTGGCCAGCACGAGAGAAATGGACTCTGGAGCGCCTCAAACGCAAATACCGCAACCAAAAGTTCAAGTGCGGCGAGGACAACGACGGCTACTCGGTGAAGATGAAGATGAAGTACTACGTGGAGTATCTGGAGAACACCCGTGACGACAGCCCGCTCTACATATTCGACAGCAGCTACGGCGAACACGCCAAACGCCGCAAACTCCTGGACGACTACCAGGTCCCGGTGTTCTTCAGGGACGACCTGTTCCAGTTCGCAGGGGAGAAGAGACGCCCGCCCTACAGGTCTGACCAGGGTCACTTAAACTGGGTTTACTTAGACCAGGGCTACTTAGATGAAGGTTACTTAGACCTGGATTACGTAGACCAGGGTTACTTAAACTGGATTTACTTAGACCAGGGTCACTTAGACTGGGTTTACTTAATCTAGGGTTACTTAAATCAGGTCTACTTAGACCAGGGTCACTTAGACCAGGGCTACTTGGATTAGGGTTACTTAGACCAGGTTTACGTAAATCAGGTTTACTTGGACCAGGTCTACTTAAATCAAGTGTACTTAGACTGGGTTTACTTAGACCAGGGTTACTTAGACCAGGGTTGTCAAACTCATGTTAGTTCAGGTTCTATGTTCCGCCCAGTTTAATCTAAAGTGGATCAGAACCAGTAAAATAAACAGAATCACCTGTAAATATTGACAAATACACATTTTTCACTGTAAATAAAATAGACTTAAATCATTTTCAAACAATTCAAATAAAAAAGATGTGAATAACTTGACAAAAAATACATTTCTCCCAAAAAATAAGTGTAATTTTAATAATATTCTACCTGAACGTATCATTTCTACATGTTTATGACCGATCAGATACAAACACACACAACATTTAGTAACAGACAGAACATGGGTCCAATTCGACTGATATAAACATTAATTATATAGAATGAGTCACAGTCATCCAGTGAAGTTTTACCACAAAAATTATTTTATATATGTATTTTCTTCTGGTGTCTTTAATGATCCAAACCTTGTAATTATCATAGATTTAAAAGGAAATAATAATAATATTGATGCAGATGTAAATAAAGAACCAGACCAGCTCAGAGGGTATCCAGTCCTGCCCTCTAGTGGTGGACAGTTTAAAACTAAATGACATGAGGAGTCGAACCTTTACATGGAAAATCATTAAAATCATCAGAGTCAAAGAGGATTTGTTCATTTATGTGTTAAATGTTTTCATTTCTCCTTAAATCTTTGGGTCTTTGGACGTCTTGTCTGGTCCTCAGGTGGTTTGTGATGGGTCCTTCCCGGTCCGGTACTGGGATCCACATTGACCCCCTTGGAACCAGTGCCTGGAATGCCCTGGTCCAAGGCCATAAGAGGTGGTGTCTGTTCCCGACCAACACCCCCCGAGAGCTGATCAAAGTGACCCGGGAGGACGGGGGCAACCAGCAGGATGAGGCTATCACCTGGTTCAACGTGGTCTACCCCCGCACGCAGCAGCCCACCTGGCCCGCCGAGTTCAGACCTCTGGAGATCCTGCAGAGACCCGGAGAGACCGTCTTTGTACCAGGTCAGTGGAGGATCTGAATCAGACCCATTTTAAAGGTGGTGTTTTTATTCCTGTATGACCAACGACCCAAACATTAGTCTGATGGTTTTACTCTGATACTAAGCTGGTTTTAACTGACCATATAAATAAGATTATTATTAACATATTTAACCCTTATATACATAAATGGGTCAAAATGACCTGATGGAGAGGAAACATCTCTGCTGACTTCATGGAGGTGGACTGAGGTTCTACAGAACTGGTCCTCAACACATGGAGGCTCCAGTATGGACCAGGATCCAGTGACCCAGATCCTCCTAAAGCCAGATCTGGATTAGAGCTCAGCTGCTCTTTGGGCTCAGCTCCAGGAATTAGACCTCACCTGTCTGAGCAGAGATTAGACTGAACCACAACAAGGACCTGGACCCAGAGTCTGAGTCCTCATCTGAACTGAATCTGATCAGACCCTTGGCCCGTTATTGTCCACAGCAGGTTCCACTTTCAGACCCATATGATCTTAACTGGATCAGAACCAGTAAAACAATAACAAAAATAACATATAAATAATGACAAGTACGAAGTTCACAGTATTTATGTGGTTCTGTTGTTATTTTACTGGTTCTGATCCACTTTAGATCATATTGGGCTCCGTTCACACAGCAGGTCTTAACGCACAATTAAGATTTTTTTTGTGAAATCCGATGTTATTGTGTGTTCATTCATATTCCACATTAAATGCAATTTCTATCAGGTTTTAGTGTGAACTGAATGTGATCCTGAAGTGACCCACATGGACTAAAGAGGTCCTGATGGAATACCAGACCACGCAGATACACACTGTGTTTACGCTCCTCCTCCTGGGACGCAGAACTGTGACGTTTGTCGCATTTCAATGATGTAAAGGTCGGATAAATGCGACCTGGCCGTTCAGACTGAAGTCGCATCGTAAAATATCAGATCCGTATCAGATTTAGGACCACATATGAAAGTGGTCTGGGTCAGATTAGTGCTGTTCAGACTGTCTGGAACAGGTCAGATACAGGTCACATATGGGTAAATAAATCAGATTTGGGCCACATTTACCTGCATCTGAACGGAGCCTCAGTCTGAATGTAGAACCTGAAGAAACTCATTAATACCTTCAGTGTCACTTCTCATTTCATGGGCTGGATTGGACTCTTGTGGCGGCTGGTTTTGGCCCACGGGCCGCATGTTTGACCTCCCTGGTCTACAGTTAAAATATCAGTGAATGAAAGGCAACGTTTGGACGTAGAACCTCGGATGTTAGAGTGTGTGTGTGTTTTAACATTAACCAGCTGTGTGTCTGCAGGCGGCTGGTGGCACGTCGTCCTCAACCTGGACACCACCATTGCCGTCACGCAGAACTTCGCTAGCACCACCAACTTCCCCATCGTCTGGCACAAAACGGTCCGAGGACGACCCAAACTGTCCAGGAAGTGGTACCGGTATGGTCCCGCCCATCAACGCATACCTGCATCTGCGCGCGCACACACACACACACACACACACACACACACACACACACACACACATTTTTTCCCACTGTTTTTATCTGTATTTTTGTGGTTTGTGTAGTTTGTTGATAGTTATATTTTATGTAGTTTAGCTTTCTTAATTTTTTCATCAATATTTTACTTTTTTCTTTGGTTTTGTTCATTTTTTCATTATTTTATTGAATTTTTCAGCTTCAATCATTAGTTTTAATCACTGTTTTTCTCTGTATTTTTGTGTGTGTGTAGTTGATTGATAGTTCTATTTGATCTGTAAATCCTTTACAAATGTCTGTATATTTGTATATATGTGTAAATGTCTCTCCAGGGCATAGACAGATGCAGTGTGTGTGTTTGAATCAGCTGATGGATGTTTTTATCAGTGAAATGAGGGGTTCTGTCTACAACTAGACACAAAGTGAACACAGACTATCAACAGGATCCAAATGACACCAAAGAACCAGAAGAACATGGACACAGTGATCTAGAACAACTACAATGGAAAAGAGTTGAATAGTTGATTTATATAAACTCAGAAAGTTTCAGTATAAACATTTACTGTTGTTTTTCATAATAAAAATTATGTTATTTGTTTTTTTTTACTATAACCCACTGTTTTAAGCATTACATATAATAATGATAATTAATGGACAGATGATGAAAGTTAAGTTCTCCCTGAAAAAAGGTGCTAAAGAATTGGTAAAAAAAAAAAGTCTTTTTCAGACACTTTTATTACAAAACCAACCTAAATAAATCCAGGCCCGTTCCAGTCCTTAAAGGGTTAAAACTCTGAATCCCGTCTGTGGTGGTTTCAGGATCCTGAAACAGGAGCGTCCAGACCTGGCTGCTCTGGCCGATAAAGTCGACCTCCAGGAGTCGACGGGCATCGCCTCAGACAGCTCCAGCGACTCTTCGTCATCCTCATCCTCCAGCTCATCGGACTCCGACTCTGACGTGAGTTCACGCAGAAAAAACACTGCGTTAAACGGTGAAACCCAAACCGGACCGAGGCGGCGTCATGAACAGAACAAATACCATGTATGTTACCGTCATCGGCGGAAAAAACACATGAAACTCAAATCCCACTGAACCGTTTACCATGAACAAATGGACTCGGTGTTTAGTTTTCATCCTTTTTTTCTGCACGACTTTAACCCTTTCATTCCCACTAGATCCTGTCACCATTTTATATTAAATACAGTAAAACTTATATCAATATGTTCATGTTAGATTAGAGTTGAGTCTCTATTTTTATTTGACAGTATTAACCCTTTCATCAGTTTAACTGTCTTTCCAAAGGTTATATTCTCCAAACCACATGGGGGCAGTCTGTACAGACTCTCAGCAACACAATGAACCAAAGGATCATCTTCATTGTAGAATGTGAACTGATCTGGGATCTGCTAAAGTGAACCTCCTTAGACCCAGACATGGGTTTACTGTCCACCTTTGGACCAGAGGTTCACAGCTTTAGACAAAAAAACAACTGTCCACTATGGAACAGGAGTAGGGCCACTGAAAAAAAAAAAAAATTAAGGTCCAATATATTTTTTTATTATTCTGAGAAAAAAGTCAGAATTCTGATCTTAAAAAAAAATCCAGAAATAATCAAAAAAATGAATAAGAAATTAATGAAATAGTAACATGAACAATATGACACAAACTGAGCAAAGTTGAAGAAAAAAAGGGCAACAAAATGAACAAACAAGTAAAATAAGTAATTAAATGAACAAAAACAACCAAAATAATCAATAAAATCAACAAAATTAATAAAACATTGATTCACCAGTAAAACCCATGGAGTTGGATCGATGACAGTGGATGGACACACTGGGGATATGTGAATTAATAAGTTAAATGAACAAAAATAACAAATAAGTCAACGAAATAATAAGTAACATGAACAAAGTAAGACACAAACTGAACCAAATTGAAGAAGAAATGATGAAATAGGAAACAAAATGAATAAAAACTGAACAAAATTAGGTTTAGATGTTTGTTTTTATGTCCAGTTAATGATAGATTTCACAGAAAAGTCACTTTCTTCAGTTTTCTGTTTTTGAATAAACAACCTTTGAATTTACTCTGAGTTTTAATGAACATCTATATGAACAGTGAATTAAATATAGAAAATACAGAATTTACACATATACAGAGGATAATATTAGAATAAATGTTGATAAATGACTTATAAAAGGTTAAATGACTTAAATCCATGTGAACTGATAAGCGTGTGTCTGGGTCTGAAAGGGTTGAAGTGACTGGACTGATTGTCCCTATTCTTGTTCTGTGTCTAATATTGGTGTGACAGTAAGAATTTACAGCCGCCAACAGGTGGAACATGTGATGGTGTAACATGTAACACGACCCACGTGTCTCTGCGTGTCCGTCAGGCCGAGTCGGGCTCCGAGGGGGACGCCATGTCCCACCGCCGCAAGAAGAGACGCACCTGCAGCGCCACCGCCAACGGAGACACCAGCAGCCAGGACGACTGCGTCAGCAAGGAGAGGAGCTCGTCCCGGTGACCTCTGACCCCCGGCCTCCGTGCTAGCCCCGCCCACAGCCTCCGGAGCAGCATCCATCTGTGGGAGGAGACGGCGAACTGAGAACATTAAAGGGTCAGTGGGGGATTTTCTGAACTTTAGATGCAGCAGTGAATGAATCTACAAACGCAACGAAGACTGAGACGACCTGATGATTGACCTGTTAAAGCAGGGGTATCCAACATACGACCCGGGGGCCAAAACCGGCCGCCAAAGGGTCCAGTCCATCACATGTCATACACTGAGATTAACAATTAACCCTTAAAGACCCAAACGTCCCCCTTTAACCTAAACCATCCACTGATCTAAACTGTTTAATCCCTGTTGATCCACTAATCCTATCAATCCATGTCAATAATTGGTGTAA
>JAPQRP010000029.1:26844652-26855701 GCA_037367295.1 Apogon hyalosoma | reverse complement strand
AACCTCGGACCTTTAACCTCTGACCTTAAACCTCTGACCTTTAACCTCGGACCTTTAACCTCTGACCTTAAACCTCTGACCTTTAACCTCTGACCTTAAACCTCTGACCTTAAACCTCGGACCTTTAACCTCTGACCTTAAACCTCTGACCTTAAACCTCTGACCTTAAACCTCTGACCTTTAACCTCTGACCTCTGACCTTAAACCTCTGACCTTAAACCTCTGACCTTTAACCTCTGACCTTTAACCTCTGACCTTTAACCTCTGACCCCAGACGACGCCGACACGTTACTGTTGTTTTACTTCTGTTTGTGTCTCAGACCTTGGAGATACTTCGGATACAAATCATCTGAGAACTTCAAGATTCTTCACCCAGAATTCATTTCATATGTGACTGACAGGTGAGAAACTGGGCGGGGCCATTTAAGGACATGATGGTCCACACTGATCCACAATGGTCTACAATAGTCCATGATAGTCCACAATGGTCCAGAATGGTCTATGATAGTCCATGATGGTCTATGATGGTCCACAATAGCCCATGATAGTCCATGTCTCTGGTCCATGTATCGTCTTTTACATTTTTTTCCCCATTTTTTCCATTTTTATCTGTTTATCACATCCTTATTTCCCCAAACACAGTTTCGTGGATCTAATGTTTTTGGTCCGATCGCCGCCGCTGGATATCCTACGTGTTAACGCAATAACTTGAAAAATATTGGGTTTAGAAATTCCAAATTTTCCATATCAATGAATATCACGGAGAGGAAGAACTGGTTTGATTTTGGACGATTTTCCATTTGTAGATTGTCCACAAGGGGCCGCTCGAAAGTTTAAACTCACTAAACACTCTTTAGTTCATATCTGTGGAACTATTTGTCTGATTGACTTCAAATCAAGTGCAAATGAAAGGTCATGACCTGGGGACGCATCACCTCAGGACATCACAGCTGTCTGGGTCAGGACTGGGGGTGTTTGGGGATAAACCCCTAGCCGTTGCTTCCGAGGACTAGTTTTGTCTAGTTTACATTTAGTTTCATCTTCTGTCATGTTCATCTTTGTCATGTGACCTTGTGTTTCTTATGTCTTTTGTCAGTTTCTTTTCATCTCCTCTGCTGCACAACATCAAAACCAAACACCTGTACATGCCCAGCACCGGAGCCCTGATGCTGATGACAGCCCTGCACACCTGTGACCAGGTAAAACCACCTGAGACCAGGTAAAACCACCTGTGACCAGGTAAAACCACCTGCTACCAGGTAAAACCACTTGAGACCAGGTAAAACCACCTGAGACCAGGTAAACACGTACTAAACTAAGCGTTCTTCTTCTGTGTTTGATTGTTGTGTTTGTTTCTGTTACCATGGCGATAACCTGCTGGACCGTACTGACTGATACTGTGTCGTCAGGTGTCTGCGTACGGTTTCATCACTACAGACTTCGCCTCGTTTTCCGATCATTACTTCGACTCGGTGAAGAAGCCGCTACGATTCTTCGCAAACCATGACTTGAAGATGGAACAGCGAGTTTGGGCGTCGCTGCACGATCACAAAGTCCTGACGTTGTACCAGAGACAGACGTAAACATTCACAACGTTTCCAAAGGTTCAACTGAAAACAGCCTCGGAAACATCAGGGTTCTTGAACAAACATGTGTCTGAAAATGTTTTTAAGGAAATGTTTCCAAAAAGCTGCATTTATCTGTTCAACGTACGTATTTAATAAACATATTTAAAAGATAAATGTTCATGTGTTGAATGTAAACGCAGGATTTTATTGTTGTTGTTATTGCTTATTGTTATATGTTTTTAATGTTTCCAAAGGCCATTTAATCACATTATATATTTTTATATCCTATAATATACAAACACACATATGAACCCGGGTCACATGAAAACCTGGTCCTGTTGAACTTTATCAGTTAAATAAAGCTTCATTTACCACAAAAACATGTCCCATCTGTTCTGAAAACAAAACTGTTGTTGAATCTACAGCAATGCATCATGGTCCATCAGATCATCATAAGGTCACTGTTCTGTGAGAACCTCGTATCTGTCAACTCTGTATTCTACAGCAAAGTTCACCTTTTAATTACAGTCATAATGACATTTATTAGAAATATATGAACCGACTCACACAGATTTTACTGAACTTTGACTTATTTATTAATTATCAAGAAACTCATAATGTTTGTTCCGGTGTTTTATTTTGAAGGTCCTGACCGGATGTGGTCCGTATCCAGCGCGTCCATGGAATGCTGCATTCACGGTCCGGAGGGAAAAGCAGGAGGAGCCAAACGGCCCAAAGTTCAGCCGAGACGCGCAGTTAGTTCGACGGCTCCGGGCTGGACGTCCTGGTCCTCCGGTACCGGGACCCCCTCTGCTGGTCCGGATCCAAACTGGACTTTTTGTTTTTTCTTTTCTTTTTTTTTTGGAATCTTCGAACACGGATTACTTTGAGGTCTGAGTTTTGCGGAGATCCGGGTCCGAGGAAAGTCCGGATCGGATCCAACCGAGGTGAGTCTAGTTCGGGTAAAAGTCGAGGATTTCAGTCCGGTACCGGTGGGTTTTGGGTTTATCAGAGTCCGGTCCAAAGGTCTATGGAGGTGGTTTTGGTGTTTACGGATCCGGATTCTGGTCTGGATCCAACTTAGTTCAGGTCCAACTTTAAAACTGTGAATGTTCCGAAAATCTGCAGGAAACGGACTCTAACTCCGACCTGAAGGTTCTGGATCCGGATCCGAACATCTGATCCAAACCAGAGTCAAGCATGAGTCCGGATGGATGCGGATCCGGATCAACGCGTCTGTTTTCATCAATAACCAGGTTTATTTCAGGTTCTGACGGAAGCAGAACCTCCAGAACCCGGTTCTGTTTGAGGTCCAATGGATTCTGGTCTGATGAAGATCCGGACCCGGTTTCATGTAAAAGTCAATGTGAGGCCTCGGTCTGGACTCAGAGAATCCGGTTCAGTTCTTCAAAACCGGACCCTGAACCAGACCCAGAACCTGAACCTGAACCAAACTCAGAACCAGAACCACCTCATCCTGTTGTTTGTTTTTTCTTGTTTTTTTTTTTTTCATCGATTTAAAAGTTTTGCTTCGTTTTTTAATTATTTTTTCATTTTTATCAGTTTTTATTGTTTTTTTTTAAATATGTTTAATGTTTTTCTTTTATTATTTTTTTGTTGATACTTTTTTTTTTTTTTTTTTTTTACAAATGTTCTTCACATTTTTTCCAACTGTTTTTGTTGTTTTATATTTTTGTAGTTTTGTTTTTAATGTGTTTTTGTTTTGTTACATTTTCTTGTTACTTTATTTACACACAATTTTTAACATTTTGTAACATTTTAATGTTATTTTTTTCTTGTTGCTTTTTTCACATTTTCAGAATTTTTGTCTTTTGCTTTGTTTTTGTTCTTCGTTTCCTTTTACGCCAGTTTTTATCGTGTTTATTTTTATGATCTTTTCATCTTTTAAACCTTTTTTTATTGATCGTCGTAACGTCGTCTAAATCAAGTGTTTATTCATTTATTCATCCATTGAATTCATTTTGTCTAAATTGAGACTTTAATTGATGTTTTTTCTTAATATTTTTTCTTTTTCTATTTTTTGTTGTAACGTTTTTTTAGTCTTTTTTGTTATTTTTATGTGTTACGTCTTTTATGTTATGGTCATTTTGTTAAATTTTACATTTTCTTTTACATTTCATGTTTTAATTTCAGGCTTTTTTGTTTTATTGAATTTGCGATGTTTGTCTTTTTACCTTTTTATGTAGTTTTATCCAGTTACATCATTTAATCTCATTCCCTTTAATTCGTTTCATCCATCGTGTTTCATATTTCTACCTCTTCTTTCATGTTTTGTTTTTCTGGCTGTCTTTTATCGTTTTTGTTTTTTTTACATCTTTTACTTCATTATTTTCTGTCAAATTTTTCACATCTTTTTCCTGTTTTCTTTTTTTGTTTTACTTGTTTTAGTTTTTCTTTTGCATCTCTTATGTCTTTTCTACTATGGTGTATTAGCAGCACATACGAAAATAAAAACACTATCGCTACGAGAATAAAGTTGGAAAATATCGAGATAAAACCTGTAATTTTATGAGAATAAAGTTGGAATATTTTGAGAAAAAAGTCATAGTTAAAAAAAAAACACAATTTAACGAAAATATTGTCGTCCGTTTAATATTTCGAGAATGAAGCTATAATATCACAAAAATAACATTGTAATATTTTGAGAACAATGTCGTAGTTTAAAAAAACCCTCATAATTTAACAAAAATAATGTAGTACGTTTATGAGATTAAAGTCGTCAAATTATGAGAATAATGTCATAATTTAAAAACAGGTGGAAATATATCCTGATTTACAGAATAAAGTGGTTCCCACTGGTCTCATAATGTAGAACTGGGAACGTTCTGTGAGGTTCTACTTTAGTTTGGGTTTACGCACAAAGGCCAAATACTGAGCCGATTAGCCCCGCCCACCATCGACATGTTAGCATCAGTCGTCCGCTCCGACAAAAGTGAAAGTTGCTGCTTCGCTTGTTGTCTTCGCTGTAACTGGAAACCGTCAACAACAAGGATTAAAGCTTGTGAATTATAAATTATGGCTTTTTATCGCACTATTGTGAATTTATTTTCAAAATATTACAGCTTTAATCCCATAAAAGTATGACATTATTTTCCTTAAATTATGAGTTGTTTTTTTTTTTTACAACTATGACTTTATTCACATAAAATTACAGGTTTTATCTGGATATTTTACGACTTTATTCTCATAGTGATTGTCTTTTTCTTTTCGTATGTGGCCCTAATACGCCGTCGTCCTTTGACGTCTTGGTGTCGGTCCATCCTTCCGTCCGCTATCGTGGTGTAACCGCTCCGTCGTTTTCCTGCGCTCTGATTGGTCGATGCTCCGTCCTGTCGTGCTGCTGGTGGTGGATGAACACAAAAGGCCTGAGGCCGTTGGAGGCGTTGGAGGCGAGGGCGACGTGGCGGCTGGAAATGGGAATGACAGCTCTGTTCTCCGCCTGGTTACGTAACCACACACATCTGAACCAGGAGAACCGGGCTGGGCCGGGCCGGGCCGGGTTAGACTCTGATCCGGCTTCATGAAAACACACTCCTGTTTATGTAGAAACAAACGTCTGCAGGTTCAGGAGTTCAGGTCTGTCAGCGGAGATGTGGGTCATCCTGGTCCTGGATCAGGGTCTGGATCAGGGTTTGGCTCTGAATCTGGGTCTGGATCAGGGTTTGGGTCTGAGTCTGGGTCTGGATCAGAGTCGGACCACGCTCTGGGTCTGGATCAGGGCCTGGTCCTGGATCTGAGTCTGGGTTAGGGTCTGGGTCTGGTCCTGGATGTGGGTCCTGGTCTGGATCTGGGTCTGGATCTGGGTCAGGGTCTTGGTTTGAGTCTGGATCAGGGCCTGGATCTGGATCCTTTACTGGGTCTGGATCTGGATCAGAGTCAGGTCCTGGATCAGGGTCTGGGTCCTGGTCTGGGTCTGGTCCTGGATCAGGGTCCTGGTTTGGGTCTGGATCAGGGTCCTGGTCTGGGTTCTGGTCTGGTCCTGGATCAGAGTCTCGGTCTGGGTCTGGATGTAGGTTCTGGTTTGGTCCTGGATCTGGGTCCTGGTCTGGGTCTGGTCCTGGATCAGGGTCCTGGTTTGGGTCTGGATCAGGGTCCTGGGTCAGGGTCCTGGTCCGGGTCCTGGTCCTGGTCTGGTGGGGGCCGGTGGTGCTGGTCACTGGGCTGGAAGACTTTAAGGAGCCTGTTATAATGTACGAGGCGCCTGAGGGCGGATGTCAGGTGGACGGACCAATCACAGCCCGGCGCCGAGAGAGGACGAGGACGAGACGAGGAAGAACTGAACGGAGAAACAGAGCGCGACAAATGGATGTGGAGAGGAAACGGGACGGAGGGAGGAAGTGGAAGTAGAACCGGGTCAAATAGAACCGACGCCAAAAATACCTGTAGATGCGCTTCAATAGAAGAGACGAAACCGAACGATCCACGGACAGAACCGGAGTCTGTAGCGTTATTCATCTGTTACCGTGGAAACACCGACGCTGACTCACCTGTAAAACCCATGGAGTTGGATCAACGACAGTGGACGGAATGAACGAAACAAAACTACGAAATAATAAATGATGTGAATAAAATAAACCACAAATGGAACAAGATTAAATGAAAAATAATGAAAAGAGCAAGAAATAAAAAATGGAAACAAAAAATAAACAGAACGAATAAAAACAAAAAAAACTGAACAGAATAAGGACGGAGTTGTGTTTCCGTCGTGTTTCAGGTGACGGCAGGTTGATGTTCCCTAAACTTCAGCTGATCCCTGCTGAGCTGCTGGTGTTTGACGTGTGTGTCGTTACCGTGGTTACATGACCTGGTCCACCTGTGCAGGTGTGTGTGTGTGTGTGTGTGTGTGATTAAAGGCCGTTTCCATGGAAACAGCCTGACGTTTACCTGAACTCGTTTTCATCCTCATGTAAAGTTTTTCTGACAGATTGTTTCATGTGTGACTGTGTGGGCAGGGCTGCGTTGTCATGGCAACGTGGACGTGTGGCGTCATGTAAAGCGAATGAACCAAACACGTCATGTTTCAGCTTTTTCTGCTCGAAAACCTACCGGACAGAACCGGGTTCAGGCTTCTGGGTTCTAGGTTCTGGGTCCAGGGTGCAGGCTACTGGGTTCAGGCTTCTGGGTTCCAGGTTCTGGGTCCAGGGTGCAGGCTACTGGGTTCAGGCTTCTGGGTTCTAGGTTCTGGGTCCAGGGTGCAGGCTTCTGTGTACAGGGTTCTGGGTCCAGGGTGCAGGCTACTGGGTTCAGGCTTCTGGGTTCTAGGTTCTGGGTCCAGGGTTCAGGCTTCTGGGTTCTAGGTTCTGGGTCCAGGCTTCTGGGTTCTAGGTTCTGGGTACTGGGTCCAGGGTTCAGGCTTCTGGGTTCTAGTTTCTGGGTCCAGGCTTCTGGGTTCAGGCTTCTGGGTCCTGGGTTCTAGGTTCTGGGTCCAGGCTTCTGGGTTCTAGGTTCTGGGTCCAGGGTTCAGGCTTCTGTGTACAGGGTTCTGGGTCCAGGGTGCAGGCTACTGGGTTCAGGCTTCTGGGTTCTAGGTTCTGGGTCCAGGGTTCAGGCTTCTGGGTTCTAGGTTCTGGGTCCAGGCTTCTGGGTTCTAGGTTCTGGGTACTGGGTCCAGGGTTCAGGCTTCTGGGTTCTAGTTTCTGGGTCCAGGCTTCTGGGTTCAGGCTTCTGGGTCCTGGGTTCTAGGTTCTGGGTCCAGGCTTCTGGGTTCTAGGTTCTGGGTTCTGGGTCCAGGCTTCTGGGCTCAGGCTTCTGGGTCCTGGGTTCTAGGTTCAGGGTTCATAATAGAACCTCCTCTGGAACAGAGAACACCAGGTCCAGCTGTGAAACAGATGACGTCATCGTGGACAGATCCTGTGTGTTCTTAGTTTGTGCTGTTAAAGCGGTTCTCTATGTTTATGTTCTACCTTTAAGGAGAATGTTTTCAGTTTGATCCGACTTCACTTGGATATGAGTCTGAAACAGCCGCCATATCCTAGTAACCATGACTGACACCAGCTGTCAATCACACCTGTCAGTCTAAGAGCCAATCAGAATTCTTCAAACCCATGATTGACTTTGTTCTGGTTTCCTTTCAGTTGCTCTGTCGGAGGCGGGGCTTTCAGGACAGGTGGGCGGCGGTCTCACCTGAGGCGGGTCCATGTGTCCAATGGGAGCTCAGCATGTGCTCTGAGGAGGTTTAACTGACGCTGATTCTGACCTGAGGAGGAGGAGGAGGAGGAGCAGGAGGAGGAGCAGGAGCAGGAGGAGGAGGAGCAGGAGGAGGAGGAGCAGGAGGAGGAGGCGGCGATGGGGAAGGAGCAGGAGCTTCTGCAGGCGGTGAAGAGTGGAGACCTGACGTCCACTCATAAACTACTGTCCAAACTACGACAGAACCGGAACAGTGAGTACCACACCTGGACCTGGACCTGGACCTGGACAGGTTCTGCTCAGGTCCAGAACCGGCTCAGATGGTCCGAGTAGATCTGATGGATCAGCTTGAATCGAAAAACGAGAGTTTTGGTGAAATTGTCATTTTTCCATTGGGTACATTTTTATGTGCAAATTATATTTGTGCAATTTGAGGATCAGTGGAAAAGAGACTAGAGTTAGGTGTTAATGTCTCTAAACCGATAAATCCGATTAAACTGTGCAAACAACAGGATATTTATGTGGATGATGAGCAGGAGATTGAACCCTAAAGTAGAAAACACAGCAAAAGACACTAATGCAGTCTGACATTTCCCACTCTCACGAGGACTGTGAACGCAGCACGCTATGTTCAGGGTTGGCGTGTGTTTTTTCCTTTGGTTTTAACGTCGTTCACTGATGGGACTCCTTCATTTACAGCCTCCGACCACATTTTCTTTTCGGATTATGAGAAATGAGACGAGGTAAAAGCGCTCAGAGGAAAACAGACGTTCAGAGGGTTAACCCTACCACAGGTGGAAGCTGGGCCCACACCACGGTCACAGGTTTTATCGTTGACGCAGAAACAGGTTTTTAGACTCGATGTGACATTAAAGAAGCGGCTCCTCGGGGGCCCGGGGCCAAAGGGAGGTCAGGCTTTATCGGGCCCGTCACCTCCCACTGGCCACATGACAGTGACCTCTGACCTCTGGAGGTTAATGGAGGAGGTTCAGGACCTGACGAACTTTGACCTGGAAGATAAATGGACTCGAAATAATAAACTTTAAATAATTAAGACGTCCATCTATAAAACAACTGTCAGCTTCACCGTGAAACGTGTCACAGACGACAGTCAAAGCGTAGGGTTTGGCTTTAATGACCTTCAGTTGGATTTGGACCAAATGAGACTCATCTGACCAAGTAAAACCAAAATGACATTAGGACTGATTTAATAAACACGATGGTCGCAACAAGACGAAAATAATGTTAAAAGACAGAAGGATACTGGACACAGGAAGACAAAAACCATGAATAAAAACAACACGAAAAGTTAGAATCCAAAAGATGTGAAAATACGCAGCAAAACAAGAAAAAATAACACGAAACAAAATGAAAATGAGACGAACGTGGACGTTAAAGCCCTGAACGCATCACCAAACAGACTGAATAATACCCATCAGCCTCAGCGTAACCGGAAACTGCCGTCTCCCTCGGTATCTGAAGGCAGCGCTGGCCACCTGTTGACGCCTCCTCTGCCACATGACTCCGCCTTCTATCTCCACCTCATCTTCTTCTTCTTCTTCTCTGAGTCATAATGAGTCTGATGAAGACTGGGGGGAGTCTGGGGGAGTGGGCGGAGTCAGGAGGTGCTGTGTTGGTTTTTGTGGGACTCCTGATGTGAATTTCCAGATGGTGGATTCAGGATTAGAGGGAATTATGTGGCGGAGGTGGGAGGGGTCTGTTTACAGTCTGGAATCCAGCCGAATATCAAATTACCGTTAAACTCACTAATCTGATAATCTGTGCACATGAATCTCGACGCTGATCTGGGAGAACGTGAAGGTGTTTTACTGCTCGGGAAGTCTGACGCGTTCACCCCCTCCGACCGCTACGAACATTTACCTGCAGACAACGGCTTCATCAGTTTGAACCGGGTTTATTGGGTCTTATTGGTTTCTGGTGTTTACTCCAGCAGCCGTAGAACCCACAGACAAACGCAACATTTTCCCCGATCGTCTTACAGGTTTTTAACACTTCGGTTCAAATCCGTCCTGATGGAGACGGTGGGCGTGTCCTTCCTCATTAACCCTCGGAGACCGTCACCATCATCTGCGAATAACTTTCCAAACATTAAACCCATCCATTTGCTCTAAAAAGTTGAGAAAAGTGGAGTTTGTTATTTTTTGGGGTACCACAGGGGTCTAACCGGGACCCGCTGATGTTCTCTAATGAATATGTTTAAGAATTAGCGTTGACTCGTTATAATTTCTTCATTTGAGTCAGTAAACGGCTGAAAGTTGCTTATGAAAGGTTGGATGTAGATAAAGAATCATTTGGAAGTAAAGTAAAACGTGTGTTTATCTAATGAATGTGTTTGGAACTAGCGTCGATGCTTTGGGAGGAGTCCGTCTGTTTACCGTCTGGAATCCAGCGGAATATTAAATTACCGTTAACTCACTAATCCGATAATCTGTGCACATGAACCTCTGGACTGATCTGGGACAAAGTGAAGGCGTTCTACTGCTCGGAAACTCCACCACCTCCGACCACTACGAACATTTACCTGTAGATAATTAGTGTTTTAATTGGGTTTGTTATGTGTCGAACTGGAATTAGTTTAAGTGACGTCTTTTCTTTGAAACAACGGATGCAGAGATGCAAAAAAACTAAACCAACGCAGATTCAGACGTTAGTGTCTGTTTTCATATTTAGTTTTTGTTGTTACTTATCCTCCTTATTTTTATTATTAATATAAAAGAGTTGTTATTTTTACTGAGGCGTATCAGGGCCAAATACGAATATAAAAACATTAGTCACAACGAGAATAAAGTCATAATATTATGAGCTTTACGTTGTAATTTAAAAACAGGTGGAAAAATATCACAATTTCCCAGAATAAAGTGGTTCCCACTGGTCTCATAATGTAGAACTGTGAACGTTCTGTGAGGTTCTACTTTCATTTGGAGTTTACGCACAAAGGCCAAATACTGAACCTATTAGCCCCGCCCACCACCAACATGTTAGCATCAGTCGTCCGCTCCGACAGAAGTGAAAGTTGATGCTTCATTTGTTGCGTTCAACTGTAACTGGAAACTGTCATCAACAAGGCTTAAGGCTTACGATTTATAAATGATGACTTTTTATCGCACTATTGTGAATTTATTTTTATATTTTATCTTTAATCTCGTAAAAGTATGAATTTATTTTCGTTAAATCATGAGGTTTTTTTTAAACTACGACTTTATTTTCCTAATATTATGACTTTATTCTCATAGTGACTACTCGTACTCGTACTCGTTCTCGTCTTCATCCTCTTACCCGGGTCTGGGTCGGGGGGGCAGCAGCCTCAGCAGTG
>JAPQRP010000029.1:26798990-26811827 GCA_037367295.1 Apogon hyalosoma | reverse complement strand
GTAAGGGTTAAAGGGGACGTTTGGGTCTGTAAGGGTTAAAGGGGACGTTTGGGTCTTTAAGGGTTAAAGGGGGACGTTTAGGTCTGTAAGGGTTAAAGGGGGACGTTTAGGTCTGTAAGGGTTAAACCGGAAGTCCCTTTGAGATCAGGCAGATGTGGTCCAGGCATCAGCCAAACAGTCAAAACTCTATAAAACAGAATAGTTATTTCTGAACCATAATGGACTAAATAAAAACAGAGATGTTCCTCCTTAACTCCGTTTAAAACCTTTAACACAGATGAGTGTTTGTAGTTTAAGGGTTTTTTAAATATTATTCCATGACGGTGGTGCATGATGGGTAAACGCTGTTTGACCTGATGGTGTTTGGTGTCTCAGTCTGACCTGGGCGAGTGGCTCAGCGCCATTGGACTCCCTCAGTATCACAAGAAACTGTCTGAGAACGGCTACGACTCCATCAACATCGTCAAAGACCTGACGTGGGAGGATCTGCAGGAGATCGGCATCACCAAACTGGGTGAGGACACGTTAGCGCTCCAGTCAGTTCAGACACAGACGTCTGTGACGCCCACACATTTGTCTTTGCACATGCTCAGTTCCATCGAGGTCAGAACTGGATGTTTGAGCAGATAAGGAAACACGACATGTTGGATATTTACTGTCATGTAGTTTTATTAGTGTTTTACGTTAAAAACAAACAAAAAACATCTTTTGCATCTGTTTGTTTGTGTCTGGCACAGCTACACCTTAAAAAACAAAATATTATGGTGATATTTGAAATTGTGTAAAATTTAAAGTGTGTCCAAAACCCTTTTCCCACTCCTGTAGTTTTCTGTGAGTTCTGTATCATTCATGTTTTCCTGTTGTTTCATTATTTCTTTGGTTTATAGGTAAAGAACTGGGCCAAAGACGGAGCCCTGTGGAACCCCATATGTTCTTATCTTATTCGTCCACCTTATCTTGTCACATCCCCTGACATCATTAATGCAGAGTCCAAATCAGCCACGGAGATGATGATAAATGTGTTCTGGTGCATAAATGTTCTACGTGTCTGAATGTGATGCATTTGTGTAAAGTTCTCCATGGGAATATGTTGGTTTCAGGTCACCAGAAGAAGCTCATGTTGGCAGTGAAGAAGCTGTGTGACATCCAGAGGGCCATCCTTCAGGCCGAATCCGGCCAAGGCACCCTGCGACGTAAAGGCCCCGGAGCCCTGCACCTGGTCACCATCGAGCCATCGGACTCCGGCGGCGAGTGTTCGTCGCCTCAAACCCCGAAGATGATGACATTCCAGGACAGTGAACTGAGCGCCGAGCTGCAGACGGCCATGTCCAGCCACTATGGAGGCTGCGACGAAGGGTTGGCCATTAAACACGCTGTGGGGATGTCCCAGAGCCAGGACAGCATCGACATCCGGTCCAGAGGCTCCGGACGGTCCCAGGAGCCCCCCACGGCCTCTATCGGCCCCCAGAGTTGGTCCCAAGAAAGTCTGGAGGGCAGCCCTGCCAAGGAGAGGAACCTCCCTGAGGGCTGGGACCAGAGACCCAAACAGGTCCCACTGGGGACTGCTACCGTCTTCAAGTACCCAACAGTACCAGCAAAACCCAAACTCTCTGGATCCCCTCATGGATCTCCAGTTTTCAAAGGTTTAACCGATCTTCATTTTAACCTTTTATTTTATTTTATGTTCAATTAGTACCGATATGCTTTTAAAACAGTGAATAGTAGAACGTCATCGACATACAAAGTCACTGTGGTTTTGTTAAAAGTGCCTCAAGCATTTAATGAATGAAAGAACTTTTTTAAACATTTTTGGGAGTATTTGCTAATGCGATACATCAAAATGCTCGTGGAAACATGGAAACAGCTGTTGCCGGTGCCATTTCCCTCTGAAACTCTTTATACCTTTACATTCATAGAAGCTAGGACTACTTCGTCCTCTGTCAGTGTCGTGGAGCTTGGTTGGTCTCAGTCTTAGTACCACTGTAGACCACTTTCTGATGGACATATTTTTTCATGTAAAACAACTTTTGTCATCTCTACCTGCTTCCTGTTCTCAGACCTGAGCTCCTCCTCCAGACCTGACGACTACGCCAAACCTCGGACCCAGAGTCTGATCCGCTACGCTCTTTCAGACGGAGAAGCTGATGAGGACGAGGAGGAGCTGACGGTTCCTTCTGGAAACCTGCCGTCCTACGCCACCTTGACCCGCAAACCTGGCCGCAGTCAGTTGGCCCGGCTTCAGTCGAGTCCAGAGAAGAATGTAGGACGGAGCCAGTCCTTTGCGGTTCGTGCCAGGAAGAAGGGTCCTCCTCCTCCTCCACCCAAGAGGCTGAGCTCCGTAAGCAGCACCACCAGCGGGGAGCTGAGCGACAGCAGCACCACGTCGTCCTCTGGTGGGGGTGTGGTCACCGACAGTCCCGGGAGTGTGAGGAGCATCGCAGCTTCTCTGGAGGGCAGCGCAGAACTGAAGAACCCCCCAGGACCTAAACTAGACCAGGTCAGTCCTATCACTGGAATTAACAACAATCTCAAGTTCAGTCATAGTGATTTCATGACATGGTTCTGGTTCTGGAGTCATAGAACCATGTTCACACCACTTTTAAAAGTGGGACCAAAGTGGGAGGACATTACTCCGGGGTCTTTGTTCACTTCCTGTTTTCCTTCACAGTCTAGAACATGACACACCCACTAATGATGTCATGGTTCATTAGGAAGAACCAACTGTTTTTGGTTCCAGCTTAAAACCAACTTTCAGGTTCCGAACCAGTTTTTGTTGGTGTGACTGCACTGGTCAGTTCAGTGTTGGGTTTTAGAATCTGAATCGATAAGGAGCCCCCCCTGGTGTGAAAGCCCTTTAAATGCATCAGCTGTCCTTAGATTGAATTCAGAAAATGCAAAAACAAAACCATCAGGTCTCAGCGCCTTAACCTTTGATTTCTTGCCATCAAAATATTTTCAGTACAAGCGAATGTTTATCAAATCTGAAGAAAGTCCTAAGACATTCTGCTCATACAGTAAACTGGATCTGGAACCTTTAGCCGTTAAAATCCTGCCTAAGTGGAGGTTTGTAATGAATTCCTTCTGAGCTGAACATAACATCTTCTGTAGATGCACCATGAAGGCCAACGTGGAAGCGATAATAAAATCCAGTTCGACGGTGACATGAATGAGGATCTCATGTATGATTATAAATCCACTAAAATGTATATTGTTCTTTTTTGTGGATGACCCAGGTCCATCAGGATCAGGAGGCTTCAGGGGTGAGGAGGAGGGTTCAGAGTGAGTGTGTTAATGTGGAGACCAGAAGAAACCCAGAGCTGGACCAAGGAGTCAAGTCGGACTCTGAGGAGGAAGAACCTAAAGGTCCTGGGCTCGAAGCCTCCTCGTCCCCCCAGAACAGCTCCAGTGAGTGCATCCCCTTCGCCGAAGAGGGTAACCTGACTATCAAACAGAGACCCAAAGCTCCAGGGCCTCCCCGGGCTGAGGTGGTCCTGGAACCTCCATTGCCTGCCAAGAACCAGGAGGCCCCCGAGTTCAACCTGAAAGAGTCAGATACGGTAAAACGGCGACACAAACCCAAAGACAAGGAATCGGGCGGTGGATCCCCCTGCAGGGAGGGAGCATCTGGGTCCGAGTCCGGCAGCAGCAGACCTCAGAGCCAGGACGAGGTCAGGTTGAGGATCGGCGAGGCTGGTTTGGAGAGGCCTGCCAGTCCGGCTACAGGATCACCCATCAAACCACCACTCTCCCCAAAACCTGCAGTCGCCCCAAAACCGGTCCGCCACAGTCTGCTGGCAGCACAAGGTACAAAGGTTGAACTCGGTCCTGACTTAGGACCTGCCGCTGTCTTTGGATTCATAAAGGCCTGCAGGTCTTCATCTGAGGGTTGGATCATGGAATTGTTGAGTAGGACTTGTTAATCCTGGCTTTGGTTATCAGTTGAATAAGTAGCTCCTATATTTAGACTTGTTTTAGGTGGTTTGGTGGTTTTGGTCTTACCTCAGTGATGCTGGGTTTGAGCTGTGATTAGTTCGTTTTGTTTTTTTGTTTTTTTTTTACATAACTTTGACTTAAAGACCTTGCTGTAGGACTTTTTGGTTTGGACTCGAGGATTTTGTTTTTGGTCTTGATGATCTTTACACTGGACCTTCTTCACTCTGGGTCTTTCTTGGTGTTGGTGGTTTTGACCTTGGACTTGACTCTGAACTTGGATACTGAACTTGGATATGACTTGATGGACTTGACTTTGATATATTCTTGGTGTGACTTTGGACTTGATGATCTTCATCAACTCAAATCTAATTGTATTTATATAGCGCCAAATCATAACAGAAGTTATCTCATGACATTTACGTTGGAACCAGACTCTGAAGCCAGTTTACAGAAACCAACAGAATCCAACAGGAGCAAATACTTGAGACTAGTGACAGTGGAAGGAAAAAAAAAGACTTGGGACTTTTTGGTTTGGACTCGAGGATTTTGTTTTTGGTCTTGATGATCTTTACATTGGACCTTCTTCACTCTGGGTCTTTCTTGGTGTTGGTGGATTTGACCTGGGACTTGACTCTGAACTTGGCTATGACTCGATGTTCTTGAATTTGGACTTGACAATGTGGACTTTGGACTTGGCTCTGCTGCTGGTTTTGACCTGGTTCCTCATTGTTGCTGGTCTGAACCTGGGTTTGTTGTTCTACCTCCTGGTGTCTCAGCAGCTGGACTGTCCTCTCCAGGTGTAACGGTCAGCGTGGTCCAAAGCGTGGCCTTCACTGCCCCGTCATCGCCGGCCCATGAACACTCGGCCCCTCAGAGTCCGTCCCTGTCGACTTCCCGGCATCACGTGTCTTCAACCGGACCGATCCTCGTCCCTGAGTCCTCCTGTGGGTCCGAGGTGGTTCAGCAGAGACTGGATCAGACCAGCACATGTCTGGAAGCAGCTCTGAAGGCCGTTGAGAGGAAACTGAACCAGGACGACAACTCAGACGGGTGAGAACTGCCTGGTCTTCAGATCTGTGAGGGGTTCTTGGAGTTTTTGGTGCATTTTTACTGTTTTTCTTCTCACACCAGCAGAGTCAGCACCGTGAAGTCGGCCGGAACCATCCTGGACGACATCGGAAACATGTTTGACGACCTGGCCGACCAGCTGGACGCCATGTTGGACTGATGTTTTTGTCTGCAGAAGCATCGCCTTCAGCCTCAGGAAGTGAAACTCAGAGAACGACCGGGGAAGTATTTCCGCCTTCAACTCTGAACTAAACAACGGAGATAAAGTCACTTTTCAACGGCGCTTCGTCGACGCTTTCCATCAAACGTTCCTTCGTTTGTAACCGAATCCACGGATGCTCAGTGTTTCTGCACAAACCTTTTAACCCTAATCCTCGCGTCATCTCGTGTCATAAAAATGAACCAAAAATGAGACGGAGGACGGAGCAGATGTAAGACCTGTTCAGTACTTACGTTGAAATATGAAGTTTTTCTTTGGTTTAACCAAATCCAGTCCATGTCCCGACATTTCATTGAGGGTTCTATCATCGTTTGTGTCCGTATTCTGAGGTGAGTATCTGCTGTAGCCACTGAGACCAGAGTCTGAAAAGTTTTTACGCATTTTAAACAAATTATGATCGAAATATTTATGAAGAAAATGATTCTATGGAAAGAGCATCGCTTGTAACAAACCGTCCTGATGTTGTTGAGTCGAGCTTCTCCTGCAGCGTTCTGACACAGTACTTCATATCGGCCCAGGTTCTGTCACCATGTTCACCCGCAAAAACACATTTAAGAAACAGTCTGAGCTAAACCAGTCCAGTTGAACCCAGAAGAACCTCAGAGAAGAACCAACGAGAAGAACTACAAAGAAGAACCCTAATCTGGACCAATGAGAACCTACAGAGCCATTAAACTTCTGTTGACGTTCCATCGCAGCAGCTTCCTCTCCATTTCTAATAAGTCTTTGGATGTTCGGTCAAAACTACAGACTGTCTTTGAAGATGAATTCATTCACATTAAACCAAAGTATCTGCTCATCCTGTGCAAAACGGCCTCATCCTCAAATATATTTTATTTCATAAAAATAAACTTTATAAATGTAAAATAAAATATATATCAGCACCAGAAACATAAAAAAATCTATGACGAGGGTAGAGGTGGATATAAGTCAGTGTTTCTCAACTTTTTTTGAACAAATGTCCCTTAACTCATTGTGAGTCTCCTGTCCCCCCCCCCCGAACAAAATGGTCCAATGGGGGGGCAGTGTTATAGCGCTCCGTAGGCAACAACTCCCTTACCTCATCATTATCCACCTTGTTGCCCCCCCCCAGTCTCAGTGCCCCCCTCTCAGCTTTGTCATTCCAAACACCCTCTGATGGGGTTCCAGTGCCCCCTGGGGGGTGGTACCACCCCTGATAAGAAACACTGACGTAAATACAGGGATAAAATATATACAGTATGACAGAAACACTGTAAAACTAATACTTTGTACATTTCAACTGTAGATAATGTACATGTCATAGTTAGGATTTTACAGCACTTTGAACCAAACATGTATTTAGATTCATTTATCTTTATTTCTCACATATAAAAGTAGTTCAAAGTAACATTTAAAAAACCTCCAAACCAAGTATGTAGTAAAGTTTAGACGGGTTCTTCAGTAACTGACCATAAATGTCAGAAAAGTGTAATAAATGTAAATAAAATGTTTGGTTTGCTCCAAACTATAGATTTATTCCATTTACTGTAAAAGAAAAACCCTGAAAATATTCACATTTAAGACGCTGAGGCTTTTTTTTTTTGTTAAAAAGTACCGATTAGTCAATGATAATGAAGTTGTTCATCTTTATAAACAGTCTGTGTTCGGATCCACATTCTGAAGGATACAATAAAATAAAACAGTACAATAAAAGGCACTTTAATAAATTCCATGCATTTTTTAACCTGTTAATTCAGAAAACCTGTGTGTCAAAGGGTTTTCCTCAGGTTTCTGGAAGGTTCTGGGTTCAGGTGGTGAATCGTGTCAGAACCAGACGTCTTCAGCTTCAGCCGATGATAAAACACATCATCATAGCTTTGTTCATTAAAAATGGTTGTTAAAGTTTCAATAAACAATGAATAGTCGTGTGTCATCAGCGTATGGGTTTAGGAGAAGCTCAAAGTACGTGAAGAGAAATGGGCCAAAGACAGAGCCCTGTGGAACTCCACCAGATGGATGTTGGACAGAAGCATGTGTTCGCTGCTAAAAACACAAACACTACATTCAAAGGATTGTTTTTCCACAAACGGATTATCGTCAAAGGCTGAACTTCAGTTTGTGTTTTTACGCCTTTGAATGATCTGATGAAAACTGTCCGAACATTTCAACATTTCCCTTTGTATTATTTAAAAAGTCTATTTTATACCACGTGATCGTAACCTTGTGTTTGTCTTTGACTCAGATCGATGACGGAGAATTAAAGCCACGACCATGAAAAATGCAGATTTAGAGAAAACAGTCATGTTATGAAAAAGTTGCATTATTAATACGATAAAGTAGTAATTTTACAAGAATAAATGAATGTATTTAATGTCAAATCAACTGTAGTTTAACTTTAACCAGACGTCATTCGTGATATGAAATTAGTTATAAAAGATGCAACAAAATGAAAACTGTTGATTCTGATTCATCTGACAGTTGAATTTAAAGAGTTCGCAAAAAAACAGGAAAGCAAGATAAAACTTCTTTATGGTCAGAACATGATGAATAGAACATTCAACTATTACAATGATCAAATATGTGTTCAATATCAACGTATACATCATATGAATTATTAATAATAATTATAAATAACATTAAATATTTTTCAGCAGAATGGACAAAAAAACAAAATAAAAGAAAAAATTATATTGTGATATAAAATACGTCACAGTAGCTGGACTGTAATAGTGTTATTATTGTAACATAACGAATATTAAAAGTCAAATTAGAACTCATTATAAATTCAGTTTTTCAACTAAAAAAACACGACTTCATGTATTCTTATAAAATTGTGTCCTTTGTTTTTATTTTTCACTTTTAAACTTTTACTGAATTTGAAGTTTAACACAGATTTCACTTTATTCTTGGAACTGATAAGTATGACGGCATATTAGCACCACGTAAGAAAATAAAAACACCGTCACTATGAGGATAAAATCGTAAAATTTGAGATAAAACGCATAATTTTATGAGAATAAAGTCGTGATATTTTGAAAATAAAGCCATAATATTATGAGAATAAAGCTGTATTAAAAAAAAACAACTCATAATTTAAGGAAAATAATGTCTTACTTTAATGAGATTAAAGTCGTATTATTTTGAGAATAAAGTCGTAGTTTAAAAAAACTCATAATTTAATGAAAATAATGTCATACTTTTGTAAGATTAAAGGCGTCCAATTTCAAGAATAAATTTGCAACAGTGCGATAAAAAGCCATAATTTAGAAATTGTAAGCCTTGTTGATGACAGTTTCCGGTTCCAGCGCTAGCCCTTCAGTCCGTTCCTTCACTAAGGAGGAAATTTGTTCCAAATCCGTTCAGTTCTTATGACGAAACAAACCAAACGTGTGCGAACTGTTTTCAAAGTCCTTCGACTAATGCTAATGTGTTGGTGGCGGGCGGTTCAGAGTTCTCCATTATGTGACAAATGGGTACGACTTTATTCTGGTAAATTATTTTTTTCCCGCCTGTTTTTAAATTACAACGTTATTCTTGTAAAATTATGGATTTATTCTTGAAATATGGTGACTCTCATAAAAGTACGACATTATTTTTGTTAAATTTTGAGATTTTTAAAAACGACAACTTTATTCTCATAAAATTATGGGTTTTATCTTGATATTTTACAACGTTATTCTCACAGTAACTGTTTTTATTTTCTTACGTGGCCCTAATACACCGTCGTATAAAAGTCATTGATGCCATATTTATAGTTACATTATTACCGACTTTTTCTTCACATGGAAACTTTTTCTTTAAATTCTGAGTTTTTTCTGCGTCCAATAAACGTTGGCTCTAATTCTCTGTTGTTCAGTATATTTGTGTCTTAATCCTGATATTTTCTACATGTTTGTGTTTATGAAGCTCAGTGTGTTCGTACAAAGGGAAGAAAAGCATGTTTGAATCCACATGTGAGCGTCATATATATACATATATATATATATATATATATATATACAGACTATTTTTGGAAATTCATGCTAGTCCCATTAGTATTTAAATATAGACGTATATACAGGAGCAGATTCAACCAAAGGTCTTTGTACAGATTTACACCTACATTTCCTTTTTTTTTTTTTTTTTTTTACATGTTTGTTTCCTGTGTGGATGACGTGTCGGCGTATGTGGAATGTGATCATGTGACCTGTGTGTGAATGTTGTCAGTTTTATTTCTCAGGAAAATCCGTCCTGAATCGTCCGTGTTCCTTCTGATCGCAGCTCGATGCGTCAAAAATACCTGATTAAACCCAAATCAAACAGGAAAAAGTCAGATAAAACACAGAAATGATGAAAATACGAATATGTTCACCCGTTGGAAGCTAATTTTAATTAAAAACCTAAATTAAAGTACATTTACATATACATGTTATTTTTGTGTTTTGGTTTTTTTTTTGCTTTTTAACCACCGTTCTCTTCTATATCTTTATTTTTGCAGGTTTAACATTGTCTGACCTTTGACTTTTATATCTAATGAAATGATTTAATTTATCCAGTCAAATGTTTTCACAGTGTAGATTCTGCATAGGCGTCAAATTCACATTGAAATCACATCATAATACGTGTGTATCGTTGGCGTATAAAGTAACTTTGGAAACTAAATGTGTTTTTCTTTCACTTTTTCCTGTTTGATTTTTAATTTGTTGTATTTTATCAGATGAATCTGCAGGATGAACATTTTCTTTTTTCCTTATCAGGGTGGAAAATAATAAGAATAAAAAAACAAGAAAACTAAACTGAAGAATTAACAAATGTGTGACCAGTTCAAGTGACTGACGGAGGTGAACGACGTCTGTGGGTCTGAATATTTTTCCTCTGACTGTTTAACCATTAAATATCGATAAGAAGATCCTGCTTTGGCCTTTTCCTTCTGTTCAACTACTGACGGGTTCATATGAACCCAAACTACATGACTATAACAAGTCCATACACACCCAAAGAGATGGTTCTCCTCCTTCATCCTGTTTTTCTTCTCCTTCATCCTCTTCTTCTCCTCCTTCTTCCTCTTCTCCTCCTTCATCCTGTTTTTCTTCTCCTTCTTCCTCTTCTCCTTCATCCTGTTCTTCTCCTTCATCCTGTTCTTCTCCTTCTTCCTCTTCTCCTCCTTCTTCCTCTTCTCCTTCATCCTGTTCTTCTTCTCCTTCTTCCTCTTCTTCTCCTTCTTCCTCTTCTCCTCCTTCATCCTGTTCTTCTCCTCCTTCTTCCTCTTCTCCTTCTTCCTCTTCTTCTCCTCCTTCTTCCTGTTCTTCTCCTCCTTCTTCCTCTTCTCCTCCTTCCTCTTCTTCTTCTCCTTCTTCTTCTCCTCCATCCTGTTCTTCTTCTCCTTCATCCTGTTCTTCTTCTCCTTCTTCCTCTTCTTCTCCTTCTTCCTCTTCTCCTCCTTCATCCTGTTCTTCTCCTCCTTCTTCTTCTTCTCCTTCTTCCTCTTCTCCTCCTTCATCCTGTTCTTCTCCTCCTTCCTCTTCTCCTTCTTCCTCTTCTTCTCCTCCTTCCTGTTCTTCTCCTCCTTCCTCTTCTTCTCCTCCTTCTTCCTCTTCTCCTCCTTCCTCTTCTTCTTCTCCTTCATCCTGTTCTTCTCCTTCTTCCTCTTCTCCTTCTTCCTCTTCTCCTCCATCCTCTTCTTCTCCTCCTTCCTGTTCTTCTCCTCCTTCTTCCTCTTCTCCTCCTTCCTCTTCTTCTTCTCCTTCATCCTGTTCTTCTCCTTCATCCTGTTCTTCTCCTTCTTCCTCTTCTTCTTCTCCTTCTTCCTCTTCTCCTCCTTCATCCTGTTCTTCTTCTCCTTCATCCTGTTCTTCTTCTCCTTCTTCCTCTTCTTCTCCTTCATCCTGTTCTTCTCCTTCTTCCTGTTCTTCTCCTCCTTCTTCCTCTTCTTCTCCTTCATCCTGTTCTTCTCCTTCTTCCTGTTCTTCTTTTCCTCCTCCTTCTTCTTCTCCTTCTTCCTCTTTCTCTTCTGTCGTTTCCATGACAACGCCGTCCCTGCTTCGGTCTGTTTGTGTCTTTTGTTCTGTATTTGCATGTCTGTTCTTCTTCTGCTCTTTTTGCTTTCTTTCATTCCTGATCACATGGTGGTTCTTCTCACCTGGTCCTGGTTCTGGTCTCCAGGCCCCATTGGTCCGGTGTAGTACCGCCCCCTGACCACCAGGTGTCTCTGCCTCCTCGAGCTCCACCTTTTAAAACTTCCTGTTATTGTTGTTGTCGTGTTTTTGGGAACATTAATCCGGCTCAGGTTTACATTGTTGTCTTTTGTTGTTGTTTTGCTCTGTGCGCATCCAGACCTGCGGACTTTGACGCAGATCTGCGGTAGTGTTTCCGGTAAATGACGTCACCGCCGAGGTTTTTTTCCGGGATCCGAGTCAGCAGCCCCGCCCCTGAGCCCCGCCCCCCGCTGTCCCCGTCCGGCTCCTATATGTCCCACCTGGTGCAGAAGACGGACCCAGACCGAAACCAGGCTCTTCAGCTCCAGAAGTGATCCGGATCCACCCCAGACCCAGACCGAGCCGGACCGTGGTACGGTAAGGGCGGCCTGGTCCTGGTCCTGGTCCAGGTCCAGGTCCGAACTCCGCCTCCTGGTCCTTCAGAGCAGGTTTGCGTCAGTGTTTCTGCAAAGATCTGCGAAAAGCACGAGGTTCTAGGGAAGTTCTGAAGGGCTTCGAACGGTTTGGAACCAACTGAGCTTTAACAGCATCAGCTCAACTTGAACCCGGTTTATCAGCTGATTCTCAACGTTATTAAAGCGGAACCAAAGCGTGAATCTGGGATTTAACATAAAGACCCGTTTTACTGCAGTTTGTGACTAGTTTGTCTGTTCCTTAAACCCATAACATGTCTGGGGTTCGGTTCGGTTCGGTGGCAGAATCCGGAACTGGCCTGAAATCAGTGGGTTTGAAATGGAACCCGGAAAAGACGGAAGACCCGAGACCTGATCCAGGATCAGCCTCCGAGCAACGACGAGCCCCAAACAGTAACGAAAAGAAGCAAAAACAGCCGTGAAGAGGCGAAAGCAGTAAGAGACAGTACAGCAAAAGACAAATACTAAAGGAAACGTAGGCTAAATAAAAAAAAAAAAAAAATAGATATTTTATTTTACAGGATTGGCACAGGTGGTGAAGTCCTTGAAAACGCTTGAATTTCAGTTTCAGTGCTTGAAAGTACTTGTAATTCTAACTGTGTGATGTGATTTTTAAAAAAAATGTATTTCTAATATTAACTCAGTCCAAAGCTACTTACACAGAGGTGAAACATTTAGAAAAAAACCTTCATGTAAAAAAACAAAAAGTACATTTCCAGGTGTTTTCAGGTCGACTCCAGTTTTATCTTACTCTTTGTCTCAGTGTCAGTTTGTCTGTAGAACACAAGTGTCTTCCCTTTTAAAACTTTTTGCTATTATGAAACATAAGTTTAGATGTTTAAAGTATAATACAATGTACATCAATGTGATAAAAAGTGAAAAAAATAATCCTGAGTGTATGTATTCATGTAGATATGAATTTAACCCCAGGGATAAGGTCAAAATTACCCTTAAAAGTACTTGAATTTTTCTTAAAAATGTGTATGAACCTTGAAGTAAAAACAATAATCATTTGAGGCAAAAAATATTAATAAAAAAAATTATTGCC
>JAPQRP010000029.1:26678583-26689834 GCA_037367295.1 Apogon hyalosoma | reverse complement strand
GTCGGTGTCGTACCTCTGCCGTCGGTATCGTACCTCTGCTGTCGGTGTCGTACCTCTGCCATCGTACCTCTGCTGTCGGTGTCGTACCTCTGCCATCGTACCTCTGCTGTCGGTGTCGTACCTCTGCCGTCGGCGTCGTACCTCTGCTGCTGTGTTTTGTGTTGTAAAGCTCAGTTTGTGATTTTTCCTCTCGTTTCCATCTTTGCAGGAGAGTGAAGATGGAGTGGGAGAAGGTAAGACCTGATTTTGTCCTGATTGCTGCTGGTTGTTTTTACCTGATACTGAGGTTTGTGTGATACACCGGTTGTCATCTTTTCTGTCTGTTGTCCAGCCGTCCTGTCTGACTACGACAGCGCAGACCCAGAGGAGAATGGGTCGCATTCAGAGGTAAGGAACCTGAACCTGTTCCACTTCAGTCTGAACCTGGTTTTTTTGAAGTCACAGTAGTGTTATTACAAAAAAATGTTTTTTTGTCAGATCAGTGTAACAACACAGGAAAGTCTGGTCCTAGAGTTTGGTATAAGCTGAAATTAAACACCTGAACAACGTCAGGTCTGATGGATTTAAATAAAGACTGAAATCTGACCGTAAACAGGCTGACGTAAATCCACTTCATACTGTTTGTTCTTAACTTTTTCTTTGTATTTCATCAACTTAACCCATAAACAAAAATACCAAATGCTCAGTAACTGTCATATGTCTAGCCTTTTAAATGCCATGTTTGTCACGGAAACAAACCATATTTATTGATACAAAAAACACAAAAAACTTTTTTTTCCTCTTTTTTTACCCACAATATTCTCCATGTAAATTGTATTATTTATTTTTGTTCCTCCTGTCATCTGTCAGTGATTCACACCTACATTGGTTCATATCCTTATTCTTTTTGGTTCTAGGTCAAATGTTAAATGTGTCTGTGTGTATTTTGTGCTTACTTGGTAGAAGGGTCTCAGTGTAGGAATTTAACACTGTCTATTATGGGATGGTTTTGGTGGATGGATCAGAATTGAAACAATCAGACTAAATGAACAACTGTTGAATTCAGACCAAAAAGAAACTGAAAAATAATCTGAGCTTTAATAATATTCAAGAATGTTTATTGTCATTATTTGCACGTAACCACATTTTTCATAGAGGTCATTCTCTGCTTGATAAAAATAAAGAGAAAATATAAAAACACTAAAGAATTAGTGAATCAGACTACGTATAATGTATACAGAAAGAACTGTAAAGTCCAGCCTGCACAGTCCAGTGCAGTAACAGTATGTGCTGTTGGATTTAACTGTGTGCAGTAAGGTAGTAATGTGCAAGTGAATGTCAGTCCCAGAGTTGGAGAGTGCAGCTCAGTTCAGGACACAGTTGGATGGGGAGGGCATGTGTGACTGGGGGTGCGATGGCTTTCACAGCTCTGGAGAAAAAGCTGTTTGAGTCTGGTGGTGTTAGTTTTTATGGTTTTGTACCGTTTCCCAGAATGAAGCGGTACAAACAGTCCACTGCTCGGATGGGAGGGGTCTGCCGCAATGCGCCTGGCCTCCTTCTGGACACAACCAGCATCTAGATCTGGTAGTCGACAGCCCACGATCCCTTGAGCTGTTGTCACCACCTGGGCCAACCACCACACAGGAAACTCAACTAGTGCTACCGCCATTAGTCGACATAAATGACCATGAAAATTAGTCTGGTAATTTTTTTAGTCTGCGTGTTGTTTTACTGTTGACCGCCTATTTATTTTTGGTCTCCTTCACGTCTCAAACGCAGTAGGAACAGAATCTCCCGACAACTGCAGCAAGAGACAAGCCACAGGTATGGCTGCAGCTTCATGGCACGGGTATGCCGCGGTGGCACGGGTATACCACGGCACCTGGGCAATCCATGACGGCATTGGCACTTGCAGCCATCTGTCAGAGAAAGAGAGGAAACCCCCATCTTATAAGTGTCTAAAACCCCCCTCGTCTGCAGATCCGTGCGTAACACATTCATTCTCCACCCCACCTGCTCTTACGATTCAAAATAAAATGGACACAACAAAATAACAAACACTTGATTTTTATTTTTTTTAATTAGTTGTTTAGATTAGTCGACTAATCGGAAAATGAGTCGTTAATGGCAGCACTACTGTCAACTGTCTCTGTAGAAGGTTAGGGCAGAGTCCAACACACTTCAGCTTCCAGAGGAAGAAGAGTCTTCACCAGGTGTGAAGAGTTCAAAGACCAGGACAGGTCAGATGAAATGTGGACGCCCAGGAACTTGATGTTATCCAGACATTCTGCCACCTCCATGACAGAACATGTAGTATAAAGTGTATAATACGCTCACCTGGATACTGGGGGGTTAATGGTGAATGGAAGCTGTGTTTATAGTTTTTGGCATCATCTGTAGGATCCCGGTCATCGGTTCATCCTTCTGTTCAAATCTAGACTCTTATTCTGTGTAAAAGGACACTATTATCACTGAACGCATCTACAGGATGTCTCGTCTTATTTGTGGCCAAGTATTGGGCTGATCGCAATCCAGCATCCACAGAAATACTGAGTTCTTATTATTTTCAGTTTATTTGATCTAACTACAGTTATTTCCTATTCTATCGTATTTCCACGTGATTTTCCACCGTTTCACGTTTATCTGGTTGTTTTGATGACGTCATCACCACTAATGTCTTGGTGTCTTTATTTAATATTCTCTGTCTATTTTACCACATATCTGTGTTTGGGGGTTTCAGGTCCCAGTGGGTCCAGGACCAGGGTTTCTGTTGGATCTGGTGTTGAACTGTGTTTGTTCCATCAGGGAGTGGAGGAGGAGGAGGCGGAACCGTACAGTAACGAAGACACTCCTGCAGCCACTGGCAACGCCAAACCCACCACAGCTGATGGTCCGACACAGGGAGAGGAGGAGGATGAAGAGGAGGTGGCGGCAGAGGGGGACGGAGGACGACAAAGTAAAGACGAAAGTAAACCTGAGGAGAAGGGAAACTCAGCAGGAGAGAGACAGAGTGGAGACGGACAGGTGAGACAGGAAGTGACATCATCAGATTAGCTGTTTAGAGATGAATCTGTGAGATGTAAGAACAGTAAAGTACAGAGACTGAGCAGGATCCATGAAACCACGACTGTTAACCTGATCTCATACAGGAATCCACCGATGACCCGGAGACCAAGGCGGGGGGGAAACCGGGTCAACAGCTGGACGATGATGAGGACCGAAAGAACCCCGCCTACATTCCCAGAAAAGGTCTGTTCTTTGAACATGACGTGAGAGGCCACGCCCAGGAGGAGGAGAGGTACGCATCGCCGCACACGAGATCCGAAAACCACAGTTTATATCGGTTACATCATCACAACTAGATCGGACGCTAACCCGCTGTCTTCTGTGTCGGCGTCCGTCAGACCGAAAGGACGAAACAGGAAACTGTGGAAGGACGAAGGGCGCTGGGAACACGACAAGTTCAGAGAAGAAGAACAGGCGCCCAAGAGCCGCGAGGAGCTGATTGCCATCTACGGCTACGACATCCGCAACGGCGGTGGTCATGGAGAACGGCCATTCAGACAGAGGAGGCCACGGTGAGTTCACTGACCGCTCAGAAAAAAACAGGAAAATCAGTTAAAGGACCAACAGGAATTCTGATTAAATCAGTTATAACGAAGTTTGAGCTGCTGCGGTTTGAGTTTGATCAGACATCCACTTTCGTTTGGTTTAAAACTGAACATGGACGTTGCAGTAACTGTTGTGTCTTTTCTTTCTAGACAAAATGTGTCTCCGAGCCGAGACAAACGCTGGAGGGACGGAGGAGAGCGTTCGCTTCGATCCTGGCAGAGCGGAGGGGGTGGGCTGAACCGAGCCGGAGCTCCGCCTCCTTCATCCATCCACCCCTCCTCCTCGTCCCCTGTTCCCCTCACTTCTGCTCAGCGTGGTACCACTCCTTCCAGACCGCCCCCGTCCCGCAGTCGGCCATCCCACCAGAACCACACCCACCTCCCGCCTCAGACCCAGTTCCGCAGTAACGAACCCAACCCAACCCATGTCCATCCCAGAGAGCGGCAGCCGGGTCCGAAGGCTCCACCGGAGCCACCTGGAGACAGAGGCGTGGTCAGCAGAGGTGGGCGTGGCGGGGGACGTGGAGCTCCCGCTGCGGTCTCTGAGGATTCCCCAGTCAACTTGGGTGGCGCCGGAGACCAGGAACTGGGGTTGACGGCCGTGATGGCGTCTCCGCAGCCGGTAGGGTATCAGTCTGTGTCGCCACGGCGACAGCAGCAGGAACACAGAGGGAGCACAGACAGACCGGCGTCCAGCTCCCCCTCCGACCCCGCCCCACAGTCATCAACGGCATCCAATCGGGAAGCGTCCCCGCCCACAGAGCGACCAGTGGAGCGTAAGTCATACTCACTGGTTCGCAGGACTCGCTCTCGGCCTGCGGACCTAGGCAGCAAACAGCCCTCAGTGGAGGAAGGAGGGGCCGGGGGCGGGGCCTCGTCTCCTGGCAGTGTGGGGGGGAAGGGCTGGACCAGCGGAGGAGATGGACCGGGTCAGACTGGAGGAGGAGGGGCGGCGCTGTCGGACATGGACCAGGACCTGGCTCGACTCAGCCTGTCGGGACAAAACTGGAGCCAGAACCCGACCTCGTACATCCGGTCTGAGATCAGAGGTGAGTACAGGTCCACGGTCTGGACCTGTAACCTGGGGCCGGATCGGAGACCAGAACAGACACCGGACCAGATATTATCAGGGACCATTTGATCGATTCTGTTCATACATGAATGGGTTTTTCCAGAACAGCCGTTGTTTAGTAGTAGTAGATGAAATGTAGACGACAATGTCGCTTTAATTTAATTTGATCTAATGCAGGAACTGAAAATGAATGAACTCAGCGTCTGTATGACATGTTGGATTTGACTCTTGAGTAAATGAATAATGTTTGTATGTTTCGGATGGAAAACACTCTTTTCTAAATGTGGAACCTTTGCATTTTTATTCAGAAACATGTTGACTCACATTAAAGTACCAGTATTGGATTTGATGTGTTGGCTAGTTTGCGGCTCGTTGCGGCGCTGTAGCGGGTCATCGCGGTGCCGTTGCGGGCTGTGGAACGGTTTTAAACATCCTGGTTTGTGCATCCACAGGCCTCGCCAACACCATGCACATCGCTGGAGGACCACCGCAGTTCTCCAGTATGGACGAGATGGGCGTTGGCTCCAACCGGGCCAAACGCTACTCGTCCCAGCGGCAGAGGGCGGTTCCTGAGCCAGCTCCGCCCATGCACCTGGGAGTCATGGAGGGACACTACTACGACCCCAGTAAGAGCCCGGGTTAATCCACTGGTCCCGTTTGGTGTTAGTCATTATTAAATCGGAAACTGATCCATTAAACAGTTGATGCGATGGAAACGGCTCCGTTGAGTCCTGTGGCGGCGCCGAGTCCAAACCTTTGACCTGCTGTACTTCCTTGTTCTCCACCAGGGGTCCCTATCACTGAAGGAACCCTCTGTGAAACTGTCAGTAAATGAATCCTGACTCCTCAGATGGTCCGTTAACAGTTCTGTCTCTGTCCCAGTGTCATATCAGGGACCAATCTACACCCATGGGGATGGCCCCGCCCCCATCCCGCCCCAAGGCATGCTGGTCCAGCCGGAGATGCACATCCCACACCCTGGTTAGTGGACGAAGCCTTAAAATGTCTTAAATGTGTATATTTGGTCTTAAAGTGAGTTTGATCAAACCTGTATTGAGCAGAATCGGCTTGTTGTGTCCAGAACGGTTGTAAACATCTGTAAACCCCGCCCTCTTTGTTTATTTATCTCTGATGTCTCCCCAGGTCTCCACCCCCACCAATCAGGCGGCCCCATCACTAACCCCGCCCTCTACGGAGGCCCGCCTGTCTCCCTGTCGCCGGGGCAGCCCCAGCAGCTGCTGCCACCCCCATTCTACCCTCCCCCAGGGGTCATGACCTTCCCCTACCCGGCCATGTACCCCAACCCACAGGTAGGAGCTCATCCATTCATGCTGTCTTCAGGTGCTGTTGGAAAGATGAACCTTTCCATGAGGGAATTCTAAATGACCAGTGTGTTGTGTTCAAGTGCGTTTGTTGTCGTAATGAAATGAAAAATGGCTAAAACACAATTTATAGTTAATTCATCTGATACAATATTTTTTAAATTATTTAATTGTATGTACTATAAATGTGCTAAATAATCAGTGAACAGCAGCAGAACGTTGATAAATCCAGTGTTTATCATTGACCTTGAATGCATTGTTGCTCCCTGTCATGTTGAAAAGGTCAAAGGTCATTTTCATTTCATGGATCTAAATCTTCTCCCAGTTCTCCAGTGGAAAACATGTCATGAGAGGGCATTCAGGTGCAATTTTTGAGGTTGTAACTAGTATTTACTAAAATTCCCATGGCATCTGAAGGCAGCATTAGTTGGATTTATTCAAAGTGACTGGTTTTAATTTAAAGACGTGATGAGATGGAAACAGAATATGAAACATCAACTTCAGCCTCTGAGAATGTTTCAGGCTGTGACCATCTGTGGGTCCAGGTCTGGTCCTGGGCTGGTTTTGATGGTTCTGGTCTGTGTAGGTCCAGGGTCAGTCCCAGGTGACCTACGGAGGCGTGACCTACTACGACACGGTCCAGCAGCAGGCCCAGCCCAAGCCGTCGCCCCCCCGCCGGACGTCCCAGCCTGTCACTGTCAAACCCCCCCCTCCGGAGGTTCCCTTCGCTTCAGAGTGACCCCGCCCCTCACCCCTCCCCACCACCCAGTCTCAGCCGCGGCCTGAAACCAAAACTACAGGTGAGTGGGCAGCGTTGATACCCCCCCAGCCAGTGTCAATGTGTATAATATACTCACCTGGACAGCAGAGGGTTAAAGCGTGTATAATATACTCACCTGGACCCCGGAGGGTTAAAGCGTGTATAATATACTCACCTGGACACCGGAGGGTTAAAGCGTGTATAATATACTCACCTGGACCCCAGAGGGTTAAAGCGTGTATAATATACTCACCTGGACCCCAGAGGGTTAAAGCGTGTATAATATACTCACCTGGACACCAGAGGGTTAATCCAGTTGTATTTGACCGTAACCAGAACAAAGGGCTTCGACAGAAAACCAGCCTTTGTTCGTCTTCATCTGTAAAGTTTAATTAAAAAAAAAAAAAGTCTGATGTGTTTAAAGTAATCAGGTCCAGGACAGTCCAGGTCCAGGACAGTCCAGGTCCACATGTCCACCAGTAAATATTCAGAGCTGATTATCATAAACACTGTAACTGGTCCTGATGGTTCAGTTTAAATCTACAGGAACCAGCACCTTCTAGTGTCGGTCTGCGGTACCACAGCAGAACCAGCCGTAGCCACGGTGACGCTAATGGCCCATGATGCACCGGGGTCTGACTGTTCTTGTTGTTTTCAGGAGCGGGTGGGAGGGTCGGTGAGGAGCAGACGGACAGACGGCACCTGGAGGAGGGGGCGGTCCTACAGGTGGCCCTCAGGCTCTGATTGGTCCGTCACAGGTTGGATCCCCGGTTCTGCCTGAACACATCAAATCCTTTAGGGCCACGCTGGAAGCATTTAAGGGGTCGGGACGAAGCTTCGACTCGGAGAAGCAGGACTGAATCCCAGGAGGCGGTTACCCAGGCAACGCTATCGGTTTATGTTCATCATGTTCAGAGGGTCAACACGTCGCTGCGAACTGACCTTCCATTGTAGGTAGAGACGGAAACAGTGTCGGCGCCGAGCTCTGCTACAACGGGTTTTCACCAAATCGCAGCTTTAGTTCGGACTCGACTCTTTTAACATCGTTTTATCGAATCGGTTCATCTTTCAAACTCTAAACGTCTCGTTTTTTCCAGATCATTAATTAAAACTGGTAAGAGCAGTAGCGACATGTCGAACTGACAGTGAATGCATCACACTGGAGACAGAGCCCCTTATGAACAGATGAGTGGGGTCAAAGGTCAGGTTAACATCAAACTATGTTTAGGTTCCACCTTCAGCCAAAAGGATCTAAAAGAACAGAAGAACCTAGAAATAAGAAAGAACGCAAACTGTTCAGTGAGTTCAGGAGGAAAAGTCCAGTTACACAGTGGAAATATGTGCACAGACAAACTACCCTTTAAAAAGAAAAACCAGTGCATTAACTCTTATACATAACATTCTAACTATATTGGTCCAGTTTCATTGATTTCTGTGAATGTTGTTCATATTTGTTCAGATTATGAAAGGATAGTTTAGAAATGTAAAGGTTTTCGTGTCATTTTACTTTTTTTACACTAAAACAGAAAAAGTGTGATTCTTTTGAGGTTATTGTGTTCTTCTTTTCCTTTGGTCTGAATGTGGACCCTGAACTAAACGGGTGGTCCGTGTCCTCGTGGGAGGGGCGGGGTTTGGTCTGCGGGCCGTCGCGTTGACCCCCTGTTTCTGATGGAGTCGTCGGTTTGTTCCAGGTGGTTTTATTCGTGTTGGCTGTTTTTCAGTTCGACAGGTTTGGATAAAGTCGTAAAGCGTTCGTATCCGTTGGAGTCGAGTTTATCGAAGCTTCGCTGACGTCGACTGGATGAAAAAGAATCAGTCAAAGAAAAACTGACACTGAAACGAACAAACCACAGCAGCATTCATGGTTTTACAGAAGAACTCCTATTTTGACGAAATAAAAAATGAACACAACCATTAATAAAAAATAAAAGCATCAAAAACGCTCAAACATCTGACTTTGATCACACATCGTTATCCTCATTTCATAATTAACTCAAACACAAATGTCCAAAAGTCTGTGGACGTGTTGAATTCAGTGTTTCTTTTCTAACAAAACAATAATGACTGTCAGAATGTAGTTTAATATGGGATTAATATCAGTGCATTGGTTCGTTTGGTTCAGTTATTATCTTTGTTTCTAAAATGACTTCGATAGTTTGGACTGAATTTATATCAACATTGATTTTATTTTATCCGTATTTTAAATGTTCTTCCTCTAAATTGATCAAATATTTTTCTGACTTTAAATGATAACTTTCTAACACAACTAACCATCTACTCACATTAGCTAACATTAGCTAATTTAGCTTTTTGTTTTTGTCTCAGTAAACTTCAACACAAATCTGAATGAAAATAGAAAATAGAAAACCTACAAATTTACTGTAACAAAATCAGGAAAATTGAGATTAATTTACTTTAAACTTAAAATTGGATACAAGGTAGTTGGATGTTGACATAAAACCTTTTCGTTAGCTTGAAACCAGCTAGCATTGAAAGTAGCATTTGCTAGTTTTAGGTTAATTTGTACCTCTGAATTTCTATTTTTCATTTTGTTCAATTTGATGCTTTTTCTGTTCGTGCTTATTAGTTTTGTTGCTTAATTTGTTCATTATATTCCCGAAACTGCGTTTGGGGATATAATGGCCTGTCTGGGTAAGGACTGGGGGCGTTCGGGGGTATACCCCTAGCCGTCACTTCTGACGGCTGGTTTTGTCTAGTTGTACACATTGTTTTTCCCTCGCTGTGTATTTTATGTATTTTATTGCATTTATTGTTATTTTCAGGTGTATTTTGCTCATTATGATGCTCTTCATTTTGAGGCTTATTTTGTTCATTTTACTGATTATTTTTTGCCCCCATTAAACTGTAGTGAAATATTTAATGTTTATGTTTGTAAACTGTCTGGACATAAATGTGTGGACACATTCTGTCTCCAGCCGTCAGATGTCCTGTTCAGGAGGATCAGACACACAAACATCAATATTAAGAATCTATAGGATATTGATTCCATAATCTAAACTCTCTTCTACATTAGTCCTTATTGTTTGTATCCCAGACCCTGTTGGAACACAAACACCTGGATCCAGTGGTCCACAGACTGGGGTCCATCTGAGTTAATTATGAATATGAGGAGAATGATATAAAATATTCAGCATCCTTTATCTGGAACCAGACGTCATTGTTATCAGAGTTAATATGTCCTACATGATTCAGTGAACCAGAACGCCTCATCTGTGGTTTACGTGTCTTTTTTTTTTTTTTTTTTTCCAGATTTTGTTCTGACATCGGAGCCTGAGATCGACGCTTAGTAGAAATGTCATGTATTTTCATTAGTTACAGCCTTTGATGGATAAATTTGTCTTTTACGCAAACGTTTCCTTTGCTGTTTTTTCATTAAAAACACGATTGTTCGTTTACTTTATGGAAAACCCGTTTTATTTTTCGGCCTAAAGTGTCGGCTTTAATCAGACTGAGTGGATTTTGTGGTTTCAATAAAACCTTGGCTGCGTTTGTGGGTTCGTTCGGGATCGGTGGGTTTGTTTTTCAGTTTTTCCGACGTTTTGCACAAAGCTGCTGCTGTCGTTGGTGTACATAGAGTCTAAATGTGTAAATATGACGATAAACAGAGTCTAATAATAAAGGACTAAGGTATCGGCAGGGATCGAACGCTAGCAACGGACGGTTGAACTTAGAGACGTAGCTTTGATTGGTTTGAGTAAGTTTTCCTTCTGAAGCGTCACTCGATTTAAGTTGTTTTTTTTTTTTTAATGGTTTAATCGAAGGCAGAAGGAGGGGGTTGTTTGTTTTTTTCACGCGTTAATAACCTGAGGAGATGGCGTTTGTCTCCTTCACCGTTAAAGGAAGTGTCTTTTTCACTTTTCTTCCATCAGTTACTTTACTGCTCATTGTTTGATGTCAAATAAAATGAAATAAAATAAAAAGACCTTCACACAAACACACTTTGACTGATTAATGGGTTTAACTGCAGGGTCCGAAAAAGAATCTTAAAAAGGGTCTTAGAAGAACCTTAAAAAGGGGTCTGAAAAAGAACCTGAAGGGTCTTAAAAGAACCTTAAAAAGGGTCTGAAAAAGTCTTAAAAGTCTTGAATTTACAAATCTGTATTTAATCCCTTAAAGTCTTTAAAGGATATTTAGTTTGGTCTGGTAGGTCTTCAGTTCTGTTTCCATAAATGTCGACTGAGTTCCACTTGATAATTTATACTGAAATTAGGAACCAGTTATTTCAAACTTTGCTGCCCCAGTCAGAAATGCCTCTGAACGATGGGAACCAAGGTGTTGGAGTAAATAAATCTGTGGATCATTGGTTCTTCTCATATTCAATTGTGAATCCACATTCAGAAAATGAAAAAATGACTGGTTCTTTCATTATTCATGTACAAATAAAAAATTAAAAAAACAGTTTTTCATTCTTTCGATTGTTCACACAAATTAAAAATGTGAACTAATCCAATGTTCCAAATGTGTGGTTCCATGTTGACATTTCTGA
>JAPQRP010000029.1:26639274-26649784 GCA_037367295.1 Apogon hyalosoma | reverse complement strand
TCCAGACCTGATCCACACGTTCAGACCTGATCCACACGTCCAGACCTGATCCACACGTCCAGACCTGATCCACACGTCCAGACCTGATCCACACGTTCAGACCTGATCCACACGTTCAGACCTGATCCACACGTCCAGACCTGATCCACACATGCAGACCTGATCCACACGTCCAGACCTGATCCACACATTCAGACCTGATCCACATGTTCAGACCTGGTTCAGACTTCTTGTGATGCTGGTTCTTTGTGGTTTTAGGATCCATCCAGGAACCATAAGTCCTACAGAGACCTGATCACCGGTCTGAGACCTCCACTGATCCCTTTCACTCCTCTGCTGCTCAAAGGTAGAACCAGAACCAGAACCGCACCTTCCTCTTCCTCTTCCTCTTCCTCTGCTTTTATTTGGTCATTTTCTTCCTCTTTTTCTCCGTTTGATCCTGGTGTTGGTGGATTTACTGACACTTCCCATTTTCGGGAGGTTTTTTCAAGTTTTACATTTTTTTCTTTTTTTCAGTTTTTTAAAAGTTTTTAATTTTTTTTATTTTTAAAACTTTTTTCATTTATAATTTTTTTCAGGCTTTTCTTTTTTTCTGGTTATTTTCTTTTTTTCTATCATTTTTTAGGGGGTTTTAAATTTTTCCCATTTTTTTGGGGTTTTTCAGGGGTTTTTTTTATTTTATACATTTTTATATTTTTGGGATATTTCTTTTTTTTATCATTTCTGGGGGGGGTTCCATTTTTTTCTTTTTTTTCTTTTTTCCGGGTTTTAGAATTTTTTGTTCTTTTGTTCTTTTTTCTCGTTTTCTAGTTTTTTCAGGTCTTTAAGGTCTCCTTTTCCTTCTTCTTCTCCTTCTTTAGTTTATTTCCAGCTTCTCGTGTCGACTGTATGATGTTCTTTAAAACCTTCTTTAATCCTGGGTCCGTAAACCTTCTCGAACCTGTTAAAGGCTGAGGTTCTTGTGTTCCGTTGGATTCTTCGTCTCTGACGCGGATCTGGTGTTTGTTCTTTCAGACCTGACGTTCCTTCATGAAAGCTGTAAAACGTTCCACGGGGAACTTGTCAACTTTGAGAAGATGGTGAGTGGACCCTGAACGCACCATTACAATAAAGCTGGATCATAAAACTCAAACACAAATGACTTTATTTTTCCTTCTTATTTTAGTTTTTCATGAACATGTTGAATATTTGTCACACATTAATGATAAAAACTTCCAATTAATTCACACAAATTTTTTTGTGTTTTACTGACGTCAAATCGATCCAATCGATTTATTTTGTGTTTCTACAGTTTCTTTATAAACAAACTCAAGTAAATCTAAACCTTTTTCCTGCAAATGTTTTCCATTATCCAAATAAATGTGGATTAAATATGAATAAACTGGATTGTTTTACAGGGTTAATGTTTCCTGTGTTGGGACTGGGGGCTGATGGGTAATGTAGTGTTTGTTTCTCCTTCAGCATAAAGTGGCCGAGATGGTGAGGACGATCCGACGCTACAGGAGCTCTCAGCTCGGTAAGGCCCGCCCCCCACCGATGCCAACGCCTACACTCACCCTCAGACTTTAACCGGTGTTTGTGTTTGTCGTAGCCATGGATACGGAGACGTCACCGTCCCACCTGCAGACCAAGGCCTACGTCCGCCAGCTCCAGGTCATCGACAACCAGAACCTGCTGTTTGAGATGTCCTGCAAACTGGAGCCCAAAGACACATGAAGTACAGGACCGGGACCTGGATCTGGACCTGGGCCAGGACCAGGATCTGGACCATTACTGGAGGCAGGACCAGGATCCTCCTCTTTTTCATTCTCTTCTTTGTTACCTTCATCATCTGAACACGAACCGACAAAAAACAAAACAAACGACAAATTCAGTCTTTTTAATTTTTCAGAGACATTTGTGAATCAGTAAAGACATTAAAAATGTGTGTCCTTGAACGCACCATGGTCCATCTGTGACATAGCAGGACAAAGAAGACGATCCACTGTAACATCGACGAATGGAATAATGTCACGAAGATGCACTAAGATTTGACGTTAAATAATCAAAAAATATAAAACCAGTTTTATCAGCCTGTGGTTGGTCCCTGAATGCATCACACCCAAAATAACCACGACAGATTCATCATAAAGACGTTTAACATATACAGACGTCATGAAAACACAGTAAAAAGTCATTTTCAGGGCTGGAAACGTCATGAGGCATTCAGGGTCCATGGTGGAGGTGAAATAAGTCACAGGTTTTTCTATTTGTTCTGATCAAACGTCAGCATTTTTTCATCAGTTTCACTTAAAAACAGTCAATTAAAGTAAAAGTAAAAAAACAAAGACGGAGGAAGTTTAGTTTTTAAACAATGAACCAAATTAACCACAGTTTATTTACATCATTTGTCCTTTAAACACTTTGACGTTAGTTTAAAAAAAGTAATTGAAACGTGAAATGAATGAAGATAAATATAAACTAGAGACGAACTTGGTTTTATCTGATTCTACTGATTGAAATAAACCGACGCTGATGACATCATCAGGTTCAGGTTACGCTGATGACATCATCAGGTTTTCCTGCGTCTTCTGGACATTATTTCATCGTCGGCCGCTTCATCCCATTGGTCTGTCACTCTGCAGGTTCCTCCCGCCCCTGCAGCAACGGACCAATCAGACAACAGGTAATCTGACTCCACCCATCGGACACGATGGAGACGACGTTGATGTAAATGTTTTCTTTGTCTCAGATCTGGAACAAACTGATCGAACTCATGGAAACGACTTCGTACTGAGTCTATTTTTTCATCAGTCGATAAATGAACAGATGTTTACATGACCTTTGACCCCTGACCTCTGACCCTTGACCCCTCTGCTGAAGCTCCAGATTCCTACAGTTTCCTTCTGTGAATCAAACCCAACAGTGACGATGCGTTCACTGACTGCACGCTGTGATGTGGGTCATGTGGCGTTCAGGGACGGGATCTGAGACTGAACTTTTCAACCCAGGTCTTTAAAACCTGCTTCGTTTAAAGGTTCATTCCACTGTTTTATCTGTTAACGGTTGGTTTAGGGTTCAAAAACAAAAAGAAAACCACGATGGTGTCAGTTTATTCAACAACAGTTTAAACACAAACGCAGTGATTAGACGATGAAACAGTTTCATGAGACACTTTTAACTCAATAAGACCTGAAATGAAAAACAAACTGACAATAAAACATGTTAAAACACGTAAAGGTTTTATTGGTTTAAGGAACATTTACCTGATAAATGTTTGTTAATGAAACTGAATGAACTGAAACCATCGAACGCTGACAAAATCACCTGCTTTCGCTCTGATGTCACAATTTGGTTAAAATATGGAATGTTCCTTTAAGGAGGAGACGGTGAATCCGATTGGATGGAAATCGTCCAATCAGACGGGTTCTACAGGAAGCTGTTTCTGCTTATTTTACTTTCTTTTGTTTGGGATTCAGACCATGTGAACGGCCAATCGGCTTTCAGGATCGGCCGACGCAATAAGATGGGAAGTGAAGCTGATTGGTCGACGGCAGCGTCACCGAAGCACTTTGCCAAACCTCAGGGCTCAGAGACACTGAGAGGTTTTGTTTACTCTTTATTCTCATGTTTGGTAGAGTTCAGTTTATCGTAACGACCGAGCGGTCCAGTGTTTGTACAGACCATCACCTTCTTTATCGATATAATAATCTATTAACAGGTGTTGTTTTATGCTGTGATCTCCGCCGGGTCCAGATCCATGACCGCAGTCAGAACCATTTACGCCCCAAAAGAATCTGTATTTGAACTCATCTGTTTGTTTAATGAAGTCGATGTTTCTGGATCAAAACCATCCAGTAGAAAAAGTCCAGAACGCAACGTTTGATCCAGATGAACCAGGTTTGGTAGAAACATGGGTCAGATCCAGAACCACAGAAAAACCTCCTGAACCCAACAGGAAGTGGTCCACACTGGGTCAAATCTGACATTTTGGCTCCATTTCCACCAGTGAACCCATGAAAACCTGGGACTTGGGTTCATCTAAACACTGATGAGGTTCTGGTTGTAAGAAACGTCCAGTGGGTCCGAAGATAAACCTGTTACAGGTCCGGTCCCTGTAGTTTAACCCAGATGAACTAAAAAACCTCCTGAACCCAACAGGAAGTGGTCCATATTGGCTCCATTTTCACCGTTTCCAGATGTTCCTAAACCTGGTTGACGTCAGATTCGTCACTAGAATCTAAACCCGGTTCTGTTTGGTTCAGATAAACCTGGTAAAGGTCCAGTCCCTGTAATTCGATCCACAAAACCTCCTGAACCAACGACCCTGTGGACAAACCAAGGCGTCCTTTAACGGAACCAGAATACGATTCGGTAAAGGTTTTTGATCCATTAGAGGAACATGTTCCTACACGAACCGTCGTCGTCCTGTTTATCGACTCCACAAAAAAACAAATGCAGACGAACAAAAACACAGATGTTTTTTGCTCTGAAGCGTTTGATCGTCACTTCTCTTCATGATGTTTCGGAGTGTTTTATGTTTCAGTTGTGGTTTGTTTCAAACTGTAACGAGGGCCTTTATTTCCATGAACTGCTGGACTCGCTGGACTCGTGGTCCTGGTGTGATTGAGGTGTGGATCAAACCCTTCAGGGCTGGCGTTCAGTGTTGCGGTGGGCGGAGCTTAGACCCGGCGGTCGGTGAGACTTCATCCTCCATCTGTACCATAACATCCTGTTTGTAAAAGCTCAGCAAAGACGAGTCTGTCCAGAGACCAGGTCCACGTCCTCAGACCGGAAACACCTGGAGGACCGACTTTATTCAACACCTCCGTCGTCGCGTGAGTCCGACCCGAAACGTCATCCGATTAGTTTGACTCTGGACACGACACAAACTACGAAACCTCTGGAGTTCAACCGGACCCTGAAACCCCCTGAAGATCAGGGTAGGACGGTCCAGAATGAGCCGTGGTTGGTTCGTTAGGAACCGACCTAAAAAGTCCATCCAACTCTGAAAAACAGTCAATTAGACGCCAGAGGTCAAAGGTTAAAGTAATGAACCTAAAACACTTCTGAAGACCACAAGTTCAACTTCAAACCCTCAAAACGGACTCTTTAGACCCTTAAAAACCACTTCAGAGTCCAAACTCAGGTCTGAGATTCAGGTTTTTGATCAAATGAAGACAGGTTTTCCAAGAATCCAGATCCAGGACTGTAATGGCAGGTGGTCTAACCCTCTAAAGACCAGTCCAAACTCCACAAGACAGAAGTCTGAACTCCCAAAAAGTCCCAGAATCCAACAGTGGAGCCACAGTCCAGCAAGAGGAATCCAACTGTGTCTGAATCAAAACCCTCCAGTTTAGACTCAGAAAACACACTTCAAATCCCCAAACTTCGGTTTAAACTCCAAAAACGACCCTTGATCCTTAAAACACTCTGGACTCAAACAGCTTTGGTAGAAGTTGGAACAAAACCAAACGTAGACAAATCTGAGCCATAAAAACATGTTGGACTTTCTGTGGATCCGTAGAAACGTCCAGTCTGCGTCTGATTTTCCCTCTGTCCGTCGAGTGGGGGCGTGTTTCCAGGGTCTGGGCGTGGTTGGAGGCGTGTTTCCAGGGCCTGGAGGCGTGTTTCCAGGGTCTGGGCGTGGTTGGAGGCGTGTTTCCAGGGCCTGGAGGCGTGTTTCCAGGGTCTGGGCGTGGTTGGAGGCGTGTTTCCAGGGCCTGGAGGCATGTTTCCAGGGTCTGGGCGTGGTTGGAGGCGTGTTTCCAGGGTCTGGCGTGGTTGGAGGCAGCGGTTCGTCGTCTAACGTGTGAAGCCCAGTGAAGACACCATCTCAGGACCACTTCCTGGGCGGCGGCGTTGGCGTTCATGTGGATTCCAACGCTGTTCCAGGCCGAGGTCACATTTATTTCGGAGGAAAACACAGTTAAAGGTCAAACAGAACCAGCCAATCGCGGCCTCTGCCTGGAACCAGCCCCGCCCACGTGGTCGAGCGATGCCTTCACGTAAACACTGAAAAAACAGCAACGTGTACATATTCAACCTGTAAATACAAAAACTAACGGAGACTCTATTTTACGTATGAGCAGAGAACGACGACAACTCAAGGAGAAATATTTGATTTGGTGTTTTTCGTTTCTTAGTTTGTGCGAGAACGTGTACAGTGGCGGCGAATTTGTGATTGTACAGTGAATCTTCAGTTGATGCTTTGGTTCTTTTTTTATCTGCAGCTTTGGTTGTTTCTGTTTGTTTGGGTTTTTTGTACAGAAGTGGTTGTTTACATCAATACAAGTCCTGACTTCTGTGATTGGAGCAGAGGCCTGCAGGGGGTGGGGCTTACACAGATGGGATTATGGGTAAATGACAATAGTTTGAGAAAAATAACAATCAGAAAACCATGAAACTAGTGAAACACAGTGACACTAAAAATGTGTAAGAAAAGCTGAATGTTTATACTTTTAAAAATCAAATAAGAAGGTTAATTATATTTGAATATTTGGGGGAAAACCGCAAAAATATGTGAACTATAATAATAATAAAAGCTTTTGTGTAACTTTACTTAAATATCCAATAAAATGAGTTAAAAGTTCAACTTTTACATTGTTACAAATATTTGAATAACTCATTTAAATTAAAATTTTAGTAAGACAGTTTTAGATTTAACCTGATGTTACAAAGATGAAGTTAGTCTTCCTGAAAGATTTAATATTTTTCTTTTTCAAGACAAAAACAAAACTTTTGAGATTAAAGTTTAAATTTTTATCAGTTTTTGACAAAACATTAGTAAAACCTGTTTTATTAAATGTAGTTTTATTAATAGTTCAGTTCTGTTTGACAGTGAAATTTATGTTTTTTTCATCATGAAACATTTTCTTCTCGTCTTAAAATCTTCAGTTTTACAAGTGTTTATTTTCCCTAAAAATCATCATAAATATCAGAAACGTTCTCATTAATGCACTTTATTAAATTCATTTACTGCAAAATCAACCAGTCGATTAGAAAAAACATGATGTGAAATGAGACGAAGTTTTAACAAAAAAAAAGATAAATCAGTTTAAACTGGACTAAAACTGAGGATTCTGGGTCCTGGATCTGGATCAGACCGGATCGTGGCCTCCTGCAGGTTTTCTGCTCCATCTGTCGATCTGACGCTGAATAAAAACCTCTGGACAAACGAAGGTTTGTGTCTGTTTGATGTTTGAACTCAACATTTAATCCATGTGACGTTAACGTGTTTGGACGATTATGAAAACCATGACGTTGGACAAAATGAAAGGATTTGACTGTCGGCGAAAAACTACAATTATACAGAGAATTAACATGTAATTATTGACTCAAAGAGTCGAGTTTAACTTCAGAAAAAAAGACAAAATCATATTGAATATTTTAAATTTTAATTAAAATTTAATTGAAACATGAAAATAAAAAATGTATTATGTCATGACTGAAGAAATTTATTTTTTTAATTGTTCACATTAGCAGAATTTTCATCAAGAGAAGAAATAAAGAACAAAAAACAACTGAATTATACAAACTGACGTAGAAACACATCATGAGGCCGGTCAGAGGGGCCCCTTCAGGGGGGGGTTAGTGCGGGGACGTCCACGCTGACGAGAGGGGCCCCTTCAGGGGGGGGTTAGTGCGGGGACGTCCACGCTGACGAGAGGGGCCCCTTTAGGGGGGGGTTAGACTGTGATGTTGATGCTAATTGTGTTTGTTTAAGGGGTTATGATCACTTCTGCTATTTGGAAGGAATGTTCGTTGGCCCTGGGGGGCCCCTGACAGCGTTGGGCCCTAACAGTCATCAGCTGTGGGTCTGTCAGGGACATGGACGGTATGAGAAACATCATGTGTCCTAAAGGTCCAGGTCGGATCCATGGTTTTAGGATTCAGATGGATCTGGTGATGTTTCCAGTGTTTGGATCCAGGTTTAAGGGTCGTTTTAAGGTGTGTTTAAGGGTCGTTTAAGGTGTGTTGCCATAGCTTGTGAGTTTCAGCCATAGTTATCGTCCACAGTTATTGTGTTGATTTCTTGGTAACCATGGTGACATGTCTTAACTCGACCCTTCCCAAACCTTACGCAGGTCACAGGTCGTTCTCCTGAACCTCTATCTGGTCCAGGTTGGAGGTCTGAGGCTTGGCCAGGATCATCTGTGAAGGACATCAAAGACCAGAGGATCAGTAACTGCAGACGCAGCTCGATGGCGGTGTCGTTTCAGGGTCCAGGTCCAAGTGAATCACACTGCACCAGGTCTAAAAGTGTGGTGGTGGGGGGGCTTTAGGGCCCTGGTCCCCCCCAGGACTGAAGAGTCCAGGCCGGCGTCACCTCGAGGACAGAGCTTTCCATCCCTGATTAGGACACGGTTTATATTTAGGTCAAATATTCAGGCTGAAATCTGGGCGAAGGGTGAAGGTTGGACGATTAAAGGCATTCGACGGCGACGGCGACTGTTTCCAGGACTTTGTTATATAAGAGCGTCAGAATAAGACAGATGTGGGCGGCTGACGAGGCGGCGGGTAAACTTAGACCCTCTGGACTCCGTGACTCCAGCACTCACCCATTCACCTGCTGCTTCGCTCAGTCACAACGGGATCAGCTGTCGACGTTTCGGCTTAATTTGAATCACACCTGGTGATTCGGCCGAGCAGACGGAAGGAAACGCTCACCAACAGAACGACGACACAAAATAACATGAAGAGAGGAAGGAAATCTAAAGGAGACGAGTAGAAACCGCAGACATTTGAGTCCAGTTCACCTTCAGACGTCAAATGACATAAAAACACCTGGTTTTACATCAGAAAAAAACTACAAGGAACTGAGACCCTGAACGCCACCGTTCCACTCCATTCCTATTAGCGTTAATATCATTATTATTATTATTAGTTTTACTGAACTTCACTTGGTTTCACTCTCAGCAGAATATACATTATATGTCTGAAAACTCCAGTTTGACTTATTTTTCATCACTTTGAGTAAATTTCTCATTATTTTAAGGTCATTTTTTGTTATTTAGAAAAAGTTCTTGTTATTTTGAGGTTTGGAGGAAAAAACACAATAATAATAATAATAGTAATGATAATCATCCTAACGTGTGTAAACCTGTTCTTATGGACTTAAAGGCCGTAAACGTTCATCAGCTGAAACATCAACTCACATAAAAATAAATCAGACTCATTGTCGTCATTTTTCCAGAATCATCACCTTTCAAATAGATTCAATCTCATTTTTATTTTCTGCAGTTTTTTCTACTGAACGTCATCAGTTTGTAAAAGAATCCATCGATAAAGTCCAGCGTTGACAAGAAAAATCTCCCAAACTTGTGTCAGTTTGTATTGATTTAACTGGAAACTGAAGTTTTTCTTTTATGTTTAACACAGGGATGTCAAACATATGGCCCAAACCGGCTAAAACTGACCCAAACTGGCCAAAACTGACCCAAACCGGCCAAAACTGACCCAAACTGACCCAAACCAGCCAAAACTGACCCAAACTGGCCAAAACTGACCCAAACCGGCTAAAACTGACCCAAACTGACCCAAACCAGCCAAAACTGACCCAAACCGGCCAAAACTGACCCAAACCGGCTAAAACTGACCCAAACTGACCCAAACCAGCCAAAACTGACCCAAACCGGCTAAAACTGACCCAAACTGACCCAAACCGGCTAAAACTGACCCAAACTGGCTAAAACTGACCCAAACCGGCTAAAACTGACCCAAACTGGCCAAAACTGACCCAAACTGACCCAAACCGGCCAAAACTGACTCAAACTGACCCAAACCAGCCAAAACTGACCCAAACTGACCCAAACCAGCCAAAACTGACCCAAACCAGCCAAAACTGACCCAAACTGACCCAAACCAGCCAAAACTGACCCAAACTGGCCAAAACTGACCCAAACTGACCCAAACCAGCCAAAACTGACCCAAACTGGCCAAAACTGACCCAAACCGGCTAAAACTGACCCAAACCGGCCAAAACTGGCAACACTGGCCAAAATCAGCCACAACAGGACCTGACCCAGTCCATCAATCTGAATATGAACATCCAATCAATATAGGCTCATGTCACAGTTGTGACGAAACCCATGGGGTCAGAGGTCAAAGCCATGGGGTCAGAGGTCAAAGCCATGGGGTCAGAGGTCAAAGTGACTTGAACGTTTTCATTTCCTGTTTAATCTGTTGGTTCTGTTCTGTGGCTGAAACTGGTTCATGTGAGAAACAGTAGAAGATCTGACAACTGGCAACACAGCACACCAATGCACCCAGACCACGCCCCCCCACACCAGACCACGCCCCCCTGGACCCTTTAAATACCCTGGGCTCCGTCTGCTCGGCCTCGGTGATCGCAAACCGCCGGACCCAACTTCACAAGTTCAACGGAACTCCTAGAACCTCAGGTAGATACCGCACACAACTACACACAGACACAAACAACTACACACAGACACACAACTACACACAGACACAAACAACTACACACAGACACACAACTACACACAGACACACAACTACACACAGACACAAA
>JAPQRP010000029.1:26554304-26570846 GCA_037367295.1 Apogon hyalosoma | reverse complement strand
TCCTTTGAGTCTGTTTCAGATGCATTTAGACCTTTACAGTTCTGTGGAATATGTGTCTAAACTGGTCTGGTTCAACACGTATGAATCCAACAGCAGTGGGCGGGCCGTCTGGGACGCTTGACTCCGCCCTACAAACAACTCTCTGTATATGCATAACATTAGTTCTTTACCTCCTAAGTACGACCTCTGTAATACTGTCTGTATTATTCTGACGTTAGTGACATTTACATCCATGACACTGATGAAATCTAACCAATAATCAGACTCGGCAGGCGCAGGTGGGTAGTTGACAACATTTATTGATTTTAATTTTTACACTAAAAAGTACCTGACTCCAACAGGTCATTAAAAAACAAATACCATGTCCGTGGGCTCCGTGTTCGTATCGTTATATCAGACAGTTCTACGATGGCGTGATGGACATTCAGACACTGCTGTGATCGACACGGGCCAGAACCACCAACAGCAGCCAATCATCGACGAGTCACCGCCGCCACTGGGTGCGACATTGGCAAGAATCCACTCAGAACTGGAATTGGTCACAGAGTTTACACCGATGTTGATTTTCACATTGAACTCCAGCACTTTGTACATCTTATTAAATACATGTGTTTAGCGTGCTGAATTACAAAAAGGGCACATTTTATCAAAACTATTGCATCAAATCCAAACACTGAGATGAACTTCCTCATCAGGCATCAGTTCATCGAGGCTAAAAAAAAAATTTAAAAAAAGTCTGTTAAAAACAAAGAAAACTCCTGGCATTTCCCTGTCAATAAAACACAACATCTGCGTTCAAATAAACCACGTAAACGCAATAACAGACTTTAAAAACACCCCTGAACCCGCCTATGCATCAAAACGTAAGAGGACCAAGAACTGTTCCCTGAGGAACACCAGCCTAAACATCTACACATAAATCAACAGAAAAGACCTCGAAATTCAAAGAAACCCTTTGCGTTTTGTGTTTTTTTATTAAAGTTAGGTCCCTCTTCTTTTGCAAAACGTTTCCCTTCTTTCACTGTTTTTCACTTCACAGCCTGTAGAGGCCGCTGTTTTCCGCATGTGGGAACCACACAACCACTTTTCAAATACTAAATGTTCGTATGTGATGCAGAACGGCGTCTACGATGTCTGACATGCTACATCTACAAACCGACAAGGTGAACGTCCTCCTTTAGAAATGACGATCGGAGAGAAATGCAACCGGTAGAAATGACCCGATAAATCACATTTAGTTACAAATTGTTTTAACAGAAGCACATTCATTGAAATTTAAAAGTCAAAGTAAATTTGTGGCTGAATGAAAAGAATTCGTTAAAAGAAACACCTCAAACTGTTTTCTACAAATGTGTTATATAAAAAATAGAAGGAAAAACAAAGTTAATCACAACAAAAACACATCCAATGCATTAACTTTTAATCAAACATTTTCCTTAAATCTTTATCATAATTTGTTACCTGAAGTATTGATTATTAACTCTAACTTGGTACGACCTTGCAATAATTATATGGTTTTAATTGTTTAAGATTTTTCAAATAATTTCTCAATTATTTTGTCAATATTTCCACATACTTGCTCCAAAGATATTTTTTATTCCAAATTGTCAGAATTTCAAGATATTTTGTCCACATTAAATTTTTCTCTCAAAATCATAACTTTAATAAAACTATATTCGTTATTACTTTTGATTTAGAGACAAAAGGGACCAATCCAGTAATTCAATACAGATCATTTCCACCGTTTCTGTTTTTAATATTATATTTCCTTTTATAAAACATTTGAATTAAATACCAAACGCTTCACACAAACAATAAAGAGTAAAAGTCATCCATATTCTGACACTTTATCCATAATAATTTGACACTTATATTTCATGTAACTGTTTAACTCATAACAGTTACTTTGTTGTAAACAGTAACTGCAAGTTTTTACTGACCTTTGAGCGTCTTATAATTACAATAAGCCTCGTAAATGCGAACTCATGGATGAACTTCAGATGTTTCCTGACACTTATTCCTGTTTCTATTGGTAGTAAACTGAGAAAATGTTGAAGAAATGAAAATACCTTTTTTGATCATTGACGTAATTAGACGTTAGTTTATTTTTCTGGTTCTTCATATTTAAATAAATCATGGCTTTTCACGTTTCATTATAAATAAACTGGTTTTCAGGAGGTGTTTGTTCATCACATTAACCTTCTGTCCCTTTTCCGTCTTTTCGTCCGGTTCATTTCTCTCTCATGGCTTTGTAAACAACGACAGGAGGACAGCCATTGGTTCAACAGGTCACATGACGCTGCCAACAGCCACGCGGCCGCCGTCCTGCAAAAACCACACGACTGCTCTGTAGTAAAGTTCATTAACTGTGTTCGCAGACACAGGTTTGTGCGTTTTTTCGGATAAAATACAAACAGATTCATTAAAGGTTTGGGACAGAAACGTGGAAACTGTTGAATGGAGTCAAATTACACACGAACACTGAGCTCATAAAATCACATTGTATGTAACGCCAGTTCTCATGGCATTTGGCGTCTGATACCAACACATTTTTGGCCTTTTGCGTGTTATTCAACGACATCTGATCACGTGTCAATCTACGCCCAGATTTCCGGTCCACATAGCCAAAACTCTACCGCTAACCCTCAGTGTGCAGTATTTGACACGACGTGTACAATGGGAAAAGCTTATAATGTGTAAAGAAAACATGCCAAATCAAAGTGGCATGTATATTTACGCAATTTTATGACACTACGCTGCGAAGATGCCGAAATGTAGATGACTGGAAGTGGATGTCAGCCTGCGTTTCCATTCACAGTCATTTGAAGCAATTTTAGATAATTCGCAAAAACCAAAGTTCAAGTTGATGAAGGAGGAAACGACTGAACTGCCTCCAGATGGTGGCGCTGTGGATGCGAAACATCTGCAGGAGTTAGAGTTCAGTTAGTTCCACAATTTGATACTTTTTCCATTTATGTATATTTATTCATCCTCAAAACAAGTAAAAATCCACTTGATGACAGAATAAACTAAAGAAGTCATTGAGTTTTTTTGTCTGTTCAATGTTCAAATGTGCTTGAACGTCACTGGTGGAAATGCAGACGGTTGAACCCACGATAAACTGGACGAGTTCAGCTCATTCACATCAACCGGAGACCAGTCTGGTTTAATCTGGACCAGGAGGACCTGGACCAGGTACCGACCTCAATCCAAGACCTGATCTGGTTTCAGACAAATTAGAATAATCTCGTCCACTTCATCCAGTCAAACTGATACAAACTAAGAAACGTCAGGGTTCATCTTTATGTTTTCAGTGTCGAATATGTCTTTAAGCCTCATTTCCTTCTCAGTTTCCTCCCTCTGGTTACCAAACATGTACACACACAAACACTTGTATCTTTTAATTACTGTATGTGTCCGAAATTCAAGTATTTCATGCAACTGCCTACAATGGAAAAATGGTTGAAACTGGTGAAATACAGTAAAAATGTCAAATATCACTTGTTTTCTTCTAAATTTAGTTCTATAATGTAAAAGCAGTGAGATTAAAATAAAACATTTATGTCCACGAGGGAGAATCTGACCGAACAAACACTGACATCACATCTATTTAGCTCTGATCTTTGATATATCCAAGGCTCTAATCACCACCAATGTCCCATCCCCCGACTATTTATCAAATGGAAAATATTCAATTTAATTGGTCTTTTTTTGTAAAAAATCATTCATAATGCTAATAACTAAACTGGTATTTAACAGGTTAAAATCCTGAAAATTGTTGAATGTTGGATAATTTTGAGCAGGACTGATATAGTTTAAAGGATTTATAAAACATTTTGTTTTAAAATATTGATGGATGAAGATATTATATCAGGTTTTTTGTTCATGTACATTTTTGCCAGAGGAAGTGAAATGCATCATGGGAAAATAAAACACGTCAGAGTAAAAGACACTGGATTAAAAAAAAAAAAACAGAACTAAAAAGAAAAGTTTTGCCAAAAGCTGCAACAGACAAAATTAACAAATGAAAAAAAAAAAACCTGAAAAAAGTACAAAATATACCTGAGGAGGAAATAAGGCTAAAAGCGTCAGATTGAGCGATAATCGAACTGGGTGCGTTAGTGTTAAATGGCTCTGAAACCTTTATTTTCTGGTACAAATGTGCCCCAGATGAAACTGTATCACTGTTGTGTTTTTCTGTGTAAACTGAGCGCAACTTCAGGGACTCCGTATAAACTCTGAAAACACATTTCTGTCCCCGACCCCGAGAACTGTCCGTTTGCCATCATGTGGTTTTTACCAACGACCTCCATCTCCAAGTTGAGAAACTGAATCACATCCGAGACGCAAACAGACAGAAATAAAAATGTACAAAATACACGTAGTCAAATGTCCAAAGGTACTGAGGTAATGAGGTCTGTGTGGAAAAGGAAACGTATAAAATGAGGTATGTGTGAGGTGGAGGTTTGGAAACAGGAAACACGACATGAGGGCGAATGGCGGCAGGAAAGCGGCGGAGGCGTCCAGATGGTAGGCCAAGCAGAGGGATGGAGGCGGATGGAGGCGGACGGGAGAAGCATCCGGACCACGGCTACGTTCAGACTGCAGGTCCTGACGCACAAGGCAGATTTTTGGGTGAAATCTGATGTTTTTGTGTGTTGGTTCAGTTTCCACATTAAATGCGACTTCTGTCAGTTTTGAGTCTGAACTGAATGTGACCCTGAAGTGACCCACATGGACTAAAGAGGACCTGAAGGGACCCACGTGGACTAAAGAGGTCCAGATGGAATATCAGACCACGCAGACACACACTGTGTTTACGGAAGGAAATATGTGACGTTTGTCGCATTTCAATGACGTAAAGGTCGGATAAATGCGACCTGTCCGTTCAGACTGAAGTCACACTGTAAAATATCAGATCTGCATCAGCTTTCGGACCACATATGAAAGTGGTCTGGGTCAGATTAGTGCTGTTCAGACTGTCTGGAACAGATCGGATACAGGTCACAGATGGACACAAACATCGGATTCGGGCCACAATTAGCCTGCAGTCTGAACAGAGCCTTAATGATCAAAGTCTACGAGGACTCACCGAAAAATAATCAGACAAATCAAAGCATCTGTTACTAGTTGCTTTTCCATCAGACGTATGTGCAAAACTACCGATATTTACTAAATGTCGTAAAAACAGAAGTGCGTAATGTGGGTTTTTCCATTAAATCACAAATGCGATGATTTGATTATGTTTTCTGGTAGATGTTTTAAACTCTTCTTTTGTTGTAATGTCCATCAACATCTGTTTTTTTTTTTGTTCATGTGAGTCTAGTTGCGCAAAAAGGTCTTTCCATTGCAGTTTTGTACAATATACCAATTTCGTTACACCCAAAAAACCACCTCTAACAAGCACAAATCTTTTCATAGAAAACAGGAGTTTTGGCGAAACTGTTTTTCCACTAAGCAAATTTTTATGCACAAGTTATATTCGCAAACTTTGAGGGTCAATGGAAAAGCGACTAGTGACTTCCACACTATCTGACACAGACAGTGCTTTCATGGTCTGATTTCGTTGCTTTTGGTGTCATATTGCTTAAAAGACAATCGGCTTTGTTAAAAAAAAAAATGCGAAAAGTGTCCAAATTAAAAGCGCTGGAACCACTGGTCACTGCTGAAGCTGAAGGGTTAAAAGTCCTGGTTCCGTGTTAACGCCGTCGTTCCTCTGTTCCTGAAAATGCTACGAAGGACAAAGTACAACCGAGTCTCAAACACAAAGAAAAACCAGAAGAATGAGTTCAGGACCACGGTCAACGACATATCGGCCTCAGATCAAACAAACAAGCAAACACGTTCATATAACGACGTTTGGGCTTTTGGGTCAAATTTCACCAAATTCTTCATGTGTCGACCGAAGTCAAACTTACGACACCGTATTACCGCCACATTGGAAAAATAAAAACACTTGTCACTGAGAATAAAGCCGTAATATTATAAGAATAAAGTCGTAGTTTAAAAAAAAAAAACTCAATTTAATAAAAATAATGCTGCACTTTTATGAGATTAAAGTTGTAATATTTTGAAAATAAATTTGCAATAGTGTGATAAAAAGTCGTAATTTGTCAATCGTAACCCTTGTTGACAGTTTCCGGTTCCAGCGCTAGCCCTTCAGTCAGTTCCTCCACTAGAGGAAATTTGCTCCAAATCTGTTCGGTTCTTACAAGACAAACCCAAACGTGTGCGAACTGTCTTCAGAGTCCTCCGACTATTGCTAATGTGTTGATGGTGGGCGGGGCTAATAGGCTCAGTGTTTGGCCTTTGTGCATAACCCCAAATGAAAGTAGAACCTCACAGAACGTTCACAGTTCTACAGTATGAGATCAGTGGGTACGACTTTATTCTGTAAATTATGGTATTTTTCCACCTGTTTTTAAATTACGTTATTCTCATCTTACGGCTTTATTCTCAAAATTTGACGACTTTATTCTCATAAAATTATGGCTTTTATATTGATATTTTCCAACTTTTCTTGTAGTGACAAGTGTTTTTATTTTCTTATGTGGCGCTAATACGCTGTCGTAGTATTAGTTTTCAGATTCAGTAAAGATGTATCATTTGTAGAATTTTCTCATTAGAACATTTTGACTTAATTTGATTTGGAATATTTAGTTAATTCAGAATGAAATTCAGTTTGAGTTTTAAGTTAACACCAGTTTTTCCTTAATTTCTGCTTAAATCTAGTTTTGACGAGTTTATTTTTTCTATTTTTCAGTTTCCATTTATTTTCATTTCACCAGAAAAGCTTTGTTTCATTTATTTTCTGTCACTTTAGTCCAGTTTTAATCAAAGTTCTTTTATTTTTTCTTTATCTTTTTTTTTTTTAAATAATGTTCTTATAAACTGTATATGTCGAGAAATGTTCATCAGCAGCAATGAGTAAAAACTGTCAAAACTGTTACGGAAGCTTTAGTAACAGAAGCAACGTTTGACCAGAAATATTTTAGAAATGTTTTCTACATTTCATTCATCAGTTTGATTTCAAAACTGGAAGTGACTTTAAATATCATTCGATTGAAATTATTTATTATCTATAAAAGACTAATCTGGTTTTTCTGACACTTATTCATGAAATAGTGAGTTTTTGTTCTTAATGTTTTCTTTAGTGTCTAAAGTAAGATTTGTTTCTCCGAATTGAAAAATGAAAACGTGACTTGTTAGCTTTGTTTTTTCAGTCCCGTTTTATAGTAGGTCTTTTATTTTGCAGATGTGATGAATTATGCTTCAGACCGAGTTTATGTTAAGATTTAAACATTTTTTCTTCATCTTTTGAAAATGTTCAGCACAACTGCGGTGGCCGTGTTTGCTATCAGAGGTATGTGTCGACATGAGGCTTCACCCAAAAACCAAACAATGGAAAGGAGGAAGGAAGCAGAGGAAGAACCCACCGCCCGTTAAAAACCTTCTTCTTTCTTTTCAGTTCTGTCTGAAAAGTAAAAACTGTACAAAAACTTACAAATTTTGATTCACATTCAACGAGTCCAAACGGCGGCGACCGCCACAACGTCCAAAAATGTAAAATATGACACAAAATGCACTTAGACGAGAATCCATAAAAGCTAAAAAAGAGAAAAAACTGGAGTCTGTTTTCAGAGGAAACAATAAAGGGCACTTAAAAAACAAACTGAAGTCAGACATGGAGGCCACGCCCACAAATCTAAGCCGGTGAAGTCTGACATGGAGGCCACGCCCACAAATCAAAACCCAAAACAACTATGACGCGGTGCCGCCACAGCAAACCAGCTTATTGCGAAGAAAATCCACCTGTGGCTGTGGTTTCCTGGTATTTTACAGCAGGAGTAGGCGGAGTCTGGCGTCCCACGTCCAGGTGGTCATCCGGTGCATTCAGGGTCAGCTCGACTCCGGGAATTATCAGAAACGAAACTCGAGTTCAACGATTTCAAACAAAAAACATGTAGCTTCAGTAATCAGGTCCAGATCCTCTGGGTCTGGACGTTTTCCCAGAATTCCAAGGTGCTTTAACCATTAGGTGAGACTTTGACTTCACTCCCTTTAGGTTTGGTTTGTAAAACACGGCATCGGTTGGATTTGTCCGATATGTTCAATGTTTGTCTGATTCTTCCCTCATTGAATCCGTTCAGGCTTTGGATAAATTTAATGCCAGTTCAGACTCAAATAAACCAACGTTACTTTGATTTAAACTAAATCACATTAAAGGTTTAAATCCAGTCCTGGTTTTGATCCAGTCCTGGTTTAAATCCAGTCCTGATTTTGATCCTGGTTCTAAACAGATGTTTATCAAACCCACATCCATGACGCTGTTAGACTTTTTGTCCTTTTCCCTAAAACATTTTATGAGTGAGTTTAATTATTCAATGTGTTCGTTCTAAACTCCTCCTGTTGGTTTTATCTTCAGACCCAGATCTGGACTGGTTCTGTTCAAACACACGTCCACTTTTAAGCGGTTCTTTAGTTTCTTCGTCCATTATTTGTTCTTGGTCTGATTTTTAATGTGAGTGGTTTCTGTTTCTGAGACAAACAGGAATATGATGGATCTGGTCCCAGACTAAACCTGAACCCGGTCTCAGACTAAACCTGATCCCGGCCCCAGACTGAACCTGAACCCGGTCCTGGACTAACCCCGGACCCAGTCCCAGACTAAACTTGAACCCGGTCCCAGACTAACCCTGGACCCGGTCCGTTTAGGTCCGAGTACCGCTTGATTCAGCTCCGGACCGGACGGAGCTGCCTTGTTTGTCCTGGTTTATGTCTTCAGGTCTCATTGGGTCCGGTTCAGGACCGGATCCCAGGGTGCTGGGTCCGGATGTGGCTGTGGAGGCGGGTCACTGAAGAGAACCTCTTCCCGCACTCTGAACACCGTAGAACGGCGGCGGTGGGCGACGACGGGGAGGCGGAGTCTGCTATGTGAGTTTGACGATGAGCTTTGAGCAGAGAAACTCGACTGAACCTTCGTCCGCATTCGCCGCATTCAGACCAGACCCGGCGCCGCTTCTTCTGCGGAGAGAAACCAGAACCAGGGTTAGCAACAAAACCTGGATGTTTACATGCCCGGTACAACTGCGTGAGGTCCAGGTTCAGATCCCTGACTGGCTCCGTCCTCACCTTCCTCCCTCTGTCCTCTTCCTCCTCCTCCTCCTCTTCCTCGTCATCTTCGTCCTCCTCCTTCATTGCCACGGGTGACGGGCAGGTCTGGGCCGGCAGTTCCACGCCGTCTTGTCGGCCTTTGGCGCCCTCAGTCGCCAGCGCCACTAGTGTCTCCTTGGCGGCGGCATCTTTGTCGTCTTCCAACAGCTGAGACGGGAGAGTGAGGAGGCGGTGCAACATGGAGGCGGAGGAACGCCGCCCGCTACTTCCTGTTGGGAGGCGGAACACAGATCAGTCAGATCCACGTTAGGCTTTAATACGACCATCTGTCAAGTACGACACTTTAGAAGTAATATCAAACAGGAAACACAGAACGTTTGTCTCAATGTAAGCATTTTTAACACTTTCCAGAAAACAAAACCATGATCAGTTGAATTCATTCAATAGATTTGGTAAACAAACATAAATAAACATAAATACATGTAAACAAATGTAAATAGATGTAAACAGACGTTAATGGGCGTAAACAAACGTAAACAGATGTTAACAGACATAAATAGACATAAACAAATGTAAACAAACGTTAATAGGCATAAACAACATTATTGGATGTAAACAGACAAACAAACGTAAACAGATGTAAACAAATTTAAACAGATGTTAACAGACGTAAACAAATGTAAACAGATGTTAACGGACGTAAACAGATGTAAACAAACGTAAACAGACATTAACAGACAAACAAACATTAACGAACCTAAACAGACTTATGTCTTCATGTTTAACACCAGTATTTTATATTTTTTATTAGTTTAGATGATTATGCTAATTTTCTCAATTATTTAAAATAATAAACATCTAAGATAAATAAGATGGAGTCAGTTTTACTTCTTGTGACCTCTGACCTGTGTTGGACAGTGTTACCTTCAGTTACTACGACGGGTGTATTAGCACCACATAAGAAAATAAAAACACTATCACTATGAGAAAAAAGTCATACAACATCAAGATAAAACCCATAATTTTATGAGAATTAGGTCATAATATTATCAGAATGAAGTCGTAGTTTAAAAAAAAAACCTCATACGTTAATGAAAATGTGTTTTTATGGGATTAAAGTTGTAATATTGTCAAAGTAAATTTGCGATAGTGCGCTAAAATGTCACAATTTATCAATCGTATGCCTTAAGCCTTGTTGATGACAGAGTTTCTGGTTAAAGCAAACACAACAAGTGAAGCAGCAACTTTCTTGAGGCAATTTACTCTAAATCTGTTCGGTTCTTACAACAAAACAAACCCAAACGTGTGTGAACTGTCTTCAGAGTCCTTCAACTAATGCTCATGTGTTGATGGTGGGCGGGGCTAATAGGCTCAGTATTTGGCCTTTGTGTGTAAACTCCAAATGAAAGTAGAACCTCACAGAACGTTCACAGTTCTACATTATGAGACCAGTGGGTATGACTTTATTCTGGTAAATTATGATATTTTTCCAGCCTGTTTTTTTTTTTAAATTTTTTTTAACAACCTTATTCTCATACAATTATGACTATTCTCAAAATATGAACATTTTAATCCCATAAAAGTACATTATTTTTGTTAAATTATGAGTTTGTTTTTTTTTTAATCTACAACTTTATTCTCGAAATACTTTGACTTTATTCTCGTAAAATTACAGGTTTTATCTCCATATTTTATGACTTTATTCTTGTAGTGACAAGTGTTAAGTGGCCAGTATTTGTCATCGTAGTAAATGCAGACTTTGTACAAACAGTAATAATTAAAACCTATTACCTGCTGTTCCGTTCTTCTTTTATGCCTGGTGTTAATATCACCCATGTTTTAAGTCTGATTTGATGTCATTAGTTTGTGTTTTGGTCTCCACCTCGTTTTGGACACAGAAGTGATCATATATGGACAAATAAGGTGGTTACACCTTGAAAAGTCAGTAAAATAAAATAAAAATCCCATTCCTCTGATTAATTTTTCAGTTTCCGATCGAAAGCGTTCAATCAGAACCGACAGACTTGTCCGGAAAACGCAGAGAAGGCTCTGAAAAACAGAATGGACGGACGGACAGAAGCCTGGATTAACTCTTCAACAGTATGGTTTTACAGTGTTTTAAACTTGGTTTTACCAAATTTTAGTTTTAAAATCTTTGAATTTAGTTTTACTGACTTTTCTACAGGTTTAACCAACGTCTAGTCTGTTTAAACCATGTCTTAACTAGGTTTGACTATAGATTAACTGTCCTTTAAATGGATTTAGCTCAGTTTAGTTTGGTTTTAAAGTCTTTTAGTTAATTTTATCCACCTTTGGTCTTTGATACTGGTTTTACCAATGAACTGTATCCTTAATTCAGTGACTGATACAGTCTGTGGATACACAGGGTAGTTTGGTTGGTTGGTAGTTTGGTTAGTTGGTTGGTCATTTGGTAGTTTGGTAAGTTGGTTGGTCATTTGGTTGGTTGGTAGTTTGGTTGGTTGGTAGTTTGGCTGTTTGGTAGGTTGGTTGGTAGTTTGACTGTTTGGTTGGTAGTTTGGTTAGTTAGTTGGTAGTTTGGTTAGTTGGTTGTTTGGTAGTTTGACTGTTTGTTTGGTAGTTTGGTTAGTTGGGTGGTAGTTTGGTTGGTTGGTTGTTTGGTAAGTTTTGGTAGTTTGGTTGGTAGTCTGGTTGGCTGGTAGTTTGGTTCGTTGGTTGGTAGTTTGGTTAGTTGGTTGGTAGTCTGGTCAGTTGTTTGGTAGTTTAGTTAGTTGTTTGGTAATTTGGGTGGTTGGTTGGTTGGTAGTTTGGTTAGTTGGTTGGTTGGTTGGTTGTTTGGTTAGTTGTTGGTTGGTTAGTTGTTGGTTGATGTGTTACATGGCTGCAGTAGTCAAATAATCAGGTTACAGCTCAAAATTGTACTTTGGTATCACAGAATGAATCTGAATCAATCAATTAATACTGGATCAAATCAAATTGTGATTATCAATTCAGAACCTTATGAATCAAAATCAATTCGATTAAAGAAACTGGCTGTCAGTCCCAGCCCTAATGTCTAAACATGTTTGACCTTCAGTCGTGTGTCACCTGTAGGGCTGGGGGCGGGGCCAGGGGAGGGGCCAGACGTGGCGTTGGCTCTGCCCGTGGCGTTTCCCTGAGCCTCTGCAGCGTCGTCTTCATCAGGTGAAAACACCTCCATGTCCTCCAGCGGCGTCCAGCGGGGATCTTGCTGGGGTGACGACGGAGAGGGCTCCATGTTCACAGAGGGGGAGGGGTGAGGAGGGGCAGAGTGCAGGCTCCGCCCACCTCCACCTGCTCCAGCTCCCCCTCCCCCTACCTCCAGCTCCTTGATGTGCCAGACATCACTGCACCACTTCTGACCGAAGACCTTGTCCAGGATCGGAACCCAGTCCTGAGAGACCGAGAGGACGGGGGCGGGGTCCGGACCTGGACAAGGATAGGACAAGTAAACAGAGGATGGAGAAAGAAGAAAAGAAGGGGAGAGGGAGGAGGTGAAAAGAGTTGGTTGAATTCATCCATGATTTTCATCTTTAACTCTGACACTGATTTCAACCTAAAATGGATCAAACAACAGAAAAGACGAGGAGGAAGGAGGCAAGGACAGACCGAGGACGTAGGAAAGAAGGAAATGACACAGAGGGAGAGAGGGGAGCATAAAGAGGGGCGGGTGTAGGAGTCCCAGGCTCCGCCTACCATCGGCCTCCGTCGTCTCCTTCGACGCCGTCACGTCGCCCACTTCCTCTCTGGCATCCTCGGATCCACTGGGTGACACCGAGTCGTTCTCGGAGCCCCTCCTCCTGCCTCCTCCTGACCTCCCCTTGTCTCCGCCCCCTCGGTCGGAGCTCCGCCCCAGCCTCTCCTCCAGCGTCTGCTGCTCCCTCTCCATCTTGGTGATCTCCAAAAGGAGGTCGTCGAACGATGCCTCCACAATTTTCGTCAGTTCACAGACGGCGAAGTCCAGAACCCGTTCCATGACGGACTTGAGCTGGTCTGAAGGACACGGAACACACCGGAACGCAACATTACACAAACACACTAACAACAATTCATCTACATGAACCAAAGATAAAACAGCTCGTACGTATTGAAGTAAAGACGTGACTTTTCAGGCTTTATCTTCATTTTTAATCTACTTTAGTTTTAATTTTTCTGAACAGATGTGTTCATAACAGTTGAACATTAGGTGACTTTTTATATTTGGACTGAAAGCGTCTCAAACTTTGGCAGGATACAGTCCACGCTGCAGAAACTCAGAGAACTGGAAGGAAATGATACCACCTGGAGGTTTAAGGAGGAACCCGGGTCATTCAACGGAACCAACAAAGACGGTTTTACTCTAAGATGCAATGACACTACACAGTGTTTGAATAATACGGGCTGTTATAACGGACCTGTGTTAATATTCCGAAAAATTATGTCAGGTCACATGACCCTGCTCTGCTGAAAATTATTTATTTATTTTTTTTATATATTTTTCATTACTGATATTATCTATTTTAGTCATTCAACAGTTCAGTCAGGTATGTAATGTTCTATATTGGGAAAATGAAAATAAAAAGTTCCCAAAATAAACTACAGAATTCATATATATTTTTCAAGGTCAAATTCAAGCACTTTTAAGGGTCATATTCAAATGTTTCTGACAGAGCCCCTTATTGCTGGTGTCAAACACATATCTACATGAATACACAAACAGGGTTCCTACAGGTTCAATTTAAGACTTTTTAAGACACTTAGAACAGAATTTAACGCCCATTTCACAGCCAAGCTGGCAACAAACTCAGGAGTCCTAGAATTTAGGAAAATGTATTCATTTACTCCAATGCACTGATTCTGAGTCATTTCTCACCGGGGACTGCAGATAATCAGTTCCTAATTTTAATATAAATTGTCGGGTTGGAATGAGTGGAACTGAGTCGACTAATGATACTGTCTTTGCAGTTTGGACACATTTAAACACATTTATAACAACTAAACTGAAGATCTACCAGATCAAGTTTAACACCTTTAAAGACTTTAAGGTGTTAAAGGCAGATTTGTAAATTCAAGACTTTTAAAACTTTTTAAGACCCCACGGGAACCCAGACCTATACTCATGATTATTTTAGACAGTTTTTATCACTATGATGTATGTTGTATTATGTATAAACATCTAAAATTATGTTCCATAATAGTGAAAAGTTCAGAAAGCTTTTTAAAGAAGATACTTGGTGTTCTTCAGACACACTTACACAAAGATAAAACTGGACCTGGACTCGACCTGAGAACACCTGGAATTGACTTTATGACATAAAGGTTTATTTTTATAACTGTACTACCTGTGTGTAAGTACCTTTGGCTGGAGTTAATATTAAAAATAAATTAACTCATCACATCACAGAGTTAGAATTATAAGCACTTTCAAGCACTTCAACTAAAATTTAAGCACTTTTCAGACCTTGAAAACACATCATTGAAACTGAAGTGTTTTCGAGGATTTCAAGCACCTGTACCAACCCTGAACATGACTGGGAGGGTCCTGGAGCTGAGAGTTCAACCCTGACAATAACTAAAGCACTTTAAATCTACAGGATGAAAACCAGGACTCAAATCAGAAAACAAGTCCACCCAACAGCTGATCCAGGTCTTTGTGGGTCCAGTAAACCAGACACTCCTAGACCACCTCCAGACCTGAACCCCAGCTCCCTCTGATTGGCCTCTTCTGCCTGGCAACAGCAGCCCATTGGTCAGAAAGCTCAGTTCCATCCTGGGCTGGGTGCACACGCATCCGCCACCGCCGTCCAATAGAAGCCAAAGCTGGGGTCATGTGACCTACAGCCTCCGTGACCCAGTTCAAAGAAAAACCCCAGTTACATAATAAAACCGTCCCCATCATGGGCTGAGTTTGAGAGGAGCGTACGTGTGAACACAGATTATTTATTCATGGGTCCATGCGTGACTCATCTCCACGGCGACAGACGGCGTGATGCATGTTGGTGCAGATGGCGTCCACATGTTTCAGATTTTACTTATGAGAAGACGCTTACAAACACCCAGATTCATCAACTGTGGACCAGGATCTGTTCACATGGGCTTTAATCTGAAACCAATGAGAACCAGGAGTAAACCCAGACCACTTAAAACCACCAAGAACCACCTCAAACATCTGAGCATCTCCACAAACATCTGAGCATCTCCACCTTCACTGAATAATGAATGACTTCCATGTCTCCTATGTCCACACATGAACCCAATCCAGACCAGATATAGACCAGAAATGGACCAGACACAGACCCCACCCCTTGTCACCAAACCCCACCCAGGAAGTAGCTTCTGATCCAGAGTAGCCCATTTAACGTCCACATAATTCTGGTCCCATGGTGCCAGTCCAGATTCCTTTGGTGGATCCGTTCCGGTCTTTCCCTTTTCCAACCCTTAGATCTGATTATCATCAATAACTGTATCAACAGCTGATCTGATTCTTCATTTAGGTCAATGTTCTTCTACTTTAGTGCTGAATGTCCTGAACTTTAACTGAACTGGACCATGTTGGTTGAACTCGTACTGGTTCAACATATTGATCTTGATCAGTTCCGGTCCTGGTCAGTCCTGATCAGTTCCGGTCCTGGTCAGTTCCAGTCCTGATCAGTTCTGGTCCTGGTCAGGTCAGTTCTGGTCCTGGTCAGTTCTGGTCCTGGTCAGTCCCAGCCCTGATCAGTTCTGGTCCTGGTAAGTCCTGGTCCTGGTCAGTCCTGGTCCTGGTCAGTCCTGGGTGTTTGTTTTCGTCACTTCATTAGATCATGGCGCCACCTCCTGTGGGTGCCATCGGGGCCTGTGATGCGGTCCGTCTGATCCGGTCCGTGGTAGATCTGTTGTGACAGTGTGTTGTCTGACTCCACGGGGGTCCGGCTCACGCCTACAGTAAGACCACGCCCCCTCTGCACTGCTGACCCCAGGACTCCGTGACCTCTGAAGGGAGCGTGTCGAGGCGCCGCTGCCGCCTCATTACCTTGTGTTTGTGAGTGTGGTGGCGGTTGTGTATGGTGCCGGGCTCTGATTGGCCACCGGGGCTGTGACGTGGTTGCGTGTCCTGGTTTTTCTGCCTGGTTGTGTGATAGTTGTGTGTCATTTGTGTGTCTGCGCTGGAGTGTGCAGATGTGCTCATGCATGCGTGATGCGGCGGCCTGGTTCTACAATCACGTGTCCGAGCATGTGGAGGCGAGAAGAAGGTATGAAGTACAGCAGCAGACACACACACACACAAACAGACAAACAAACAGACAGACACACACACAAACAGACAAACAAACAGACAGACACACACACACACACACACACAAACAAACAGACAGACACACACACAAACAGACAGACACACACACAAACAGACAAACAAACAGACAGACACACACACAAACAGACAAACAAACAGACAGACACACACACACA
>JAPQRP010000029.1:26448933-26459606 GCA_037367295.1 Apogon hyalosoma | reverse complement strand
GGGGTCAGGGGTCATGTGTCTGTGGGGTTAGGGGTCGTGTGTGTGTGTGTCTGTGGGGTCATGTGTGTGTGTGTCTGTGGGGTCAGGGGTCATGTGTCTGTGGGGTCAGAGGTCATCTGTGTGTGTCTGTGGGGTTAGGGGTCATGTGTCTGTGGGGTCAGAGGTCATCTGTGTGTGTCTGTGGGGTCAGGGGTCATGTGTCTGTGGGGTTAGGGGTCATGTGTGTGTGTCTGTGGGGTCAGAGGTCATGTGTCTGTGTCCACATTGAGCTTGTGGGAAAGTGAAGCTGATGAAATCCTGTTCACTTCTAATGTTTTTTTTCTTTTTCTCTGAAGGAAGTCCCTTCACTTTCATTTTCCAAACAGGTCAGGTCAAGTTCAGCTCGATGCAGGAAAACAGAGAACAGAACCCACCAAAATAAAAGCATCATTTCAATGTATGAATGTTCAGAATCTTACCTCTCCAGGTTCTGGTTGGTACTGATTGGTCTGACCCAGGTTCTGGTTTGTTCTGACCCAGGTTTTGGTTGGTTCTGACCTAGGTTTGGTTGGTTCTGGTTGGTTCTGACCCAGGTTCTTATTGGCTGTGGGTGGTTCTGACCCAGGTTCTGATGTTCTGACTTAGGTTCTGTTTAGTTTAGACAGTTCTGACCCAGGTTCTGATCGGTTCTGGTTGGTTCTAATTGGTTCTGACCCAGGTTCTTATTGGCTCTGGTTGGATCTGACCCAGGTTTTGACCCAGGTTCTTAATGGCTCTGGTTGGTTCTGACCCAGGTTCTGATGTTTTCTGACAGGTTCTATTTAGTTTATTCAGTTCTGACCCAGGCTCTGATCGGTTCTGGTTGGTTCTAAATGGTTCTGGTTGGTTCTGACCCAGGTTCTTATTGGCTCTGATTGGTTCTGACCCAGGTTCGTATTGGCTCTGGTTGGTTTTGGCCCAGTTTCTGACCCAGGTTCTTATTGGCCCTGGTTGGTTCTGGTTAGTTCTGACCCAGGTTCTTATTGGCCCTGGTTGGTTCTGACCCAGGTTCGTATTGGCTCTGGTTGGTTCTTATTGGCTCTGGTTGGTTCTGGCCCAGTTTCTGACCTAGGTTCTTATTGGCCCTGGTTGGCTCTGATTGGTTCTGGTTGGTTCTGACCCAGGTTCATATTGGCTCTGGTTGGTTCTTATTGGCTCTGGTTGGTTCTGGCCCAGGTTCTGATTGGTTGCTGACGTCATGCTGCTGTGCTTGGTTGGTTTCCTGCCTGTCTTTTATTTTGAAGGCCTGCTGGTTTTTTCTGGTCTGTTGCAGATGACGTCAGCCTTTATTTCGTTTTCCGGTCGTCAGGGAAACGCAGTGACGGTGATGAAATTCTGTGGTAATGATGTAATGCAGCCAAAAAACAAAACAGACCTTTCATCATCACATCAGGGGATTTACTGAAAGAAAAAAATGAAAATAGTATAAATCCAATAAAGTGACGTGTTATTCAAACAAATCAATCAGTCAATCAAATGTATTTGCATAGTGTCACATCATAACAAAAGTCATCTGATGACACTTTCCATTTAGAGCTGGAATAAACCATTTTTAAAGCCACAGGGTCATGTGATCATATCAATCAACTGACCTGTTTTTTGACTCGTTTTGTTCATTGTTTTCCTTATTTTCTTCATTAGTTCAGTCATTTTATATATTTTGAGTCAATAAAATCAGTTCAGCTGTCATTATTATTGACAGATCTTTTTGATTTGTTAATTTCCAGTTTTGTTGTGGGACATAAATGATTAAAACTTTTGGGTGTGTTTTAATTTTTATTTAGTGACTTCGTGACTTTGACATTTTATTTCACTTTTATTATTAATATTATTATTGCAAAGAAATACAATTTCTCATAGAGACAACAGGAAATGGCAAGGCATTACATACATCAGCATTTTCAATATATATATTAAAAAAAAAAGGCACTAAAACAATAAATAAATTTCAGCAGCCTCACAAATTGTTTCCATGGTCGGATGGGAGTTTCTTAAAAGATTAATAGAGGAGTAAATATTTTTAGTTCGTTTTTAAGACAGTTTAAGTTTGGCAGTTGTTTTCTCCATTTGTTTTCTTTCTTTCTTTCTTTCTTTCTTTCTTTCTTTCTTTCTTTCTTTCTTTCTTTCTTTCTTTCTTTCTTTCTTTCCCTTTCTTGCATGTTTTTTTTTTTTCAACTTTATCCCTTTCTTGCATGTGTCTAAAGCAAAATAGTGGATTCTACGTCACTTCCGACTTCGTCTCAGTTAAACTTCCGGCCTCGGAATTATTGGCGGCAACCCGGGCTGCTCAGTGGAAAACGGGGTGTTTGGTGAGTAAAATCTGTTAAAAAATATCTGAAAACAGTCCTGACACAAACAGTGGATAGATGCGGTGTTAATGCAGGCCTTTACAGGACTTTGACAGTCTGTTTTATTCAGTCAGAGCTGTTTTAGAGCGTTTTATCGCCGCCGGACTCCATTCATAAATCTGACGAGTCCGTTCACTGTTCGCTGGTTTGATCCATAAAAGTGAGTTAAATTAACTTTATTCGGATGTTTATGGAGGTTTACTATTTTGCCGAATCACTGAGCACTTTCTCTGGCTTATGAAAAACTATTGAAGTTAGTTTTATGCTTAATATGTCTTATCTGACAGACTATTAAACTCTAAAACCAAGAGATTGTGAAGGAAGTTTGGTGTCGAATCAAATGAAAGATGATCGAAGACATGTCAACATGTAGATGATCTGTATCAGTTTAATAGTCAACAGACACTGAACACATTTGAAAGCTTTCAAATTGTATGTAATTTAAAGTCTTAGTACTGTTTGAACCCAGTGTCATGTCTATTCAACATCAGCCCCTGATTTAATGTGATAAAGGTCATTTTTGTTCATCTGATGATTAAAAGTTCTAAAATATGTGAATATTTAAATCCCTGGTTCATATGATCAGGGTCTAGGTGTGGAAAGGCACTGAAACTCCATTATTGTCCTTTCTCCAACAGAATGAAGGTTCTAGACTTGGATATTCTACAATAGTAACCCAGAACAGGCTTTAACGGGTCAGGGTCACCCAGAACCAGAACGTCAGCATCATCTTAGTTTTATCAGCGAGCTCCAGAAAAGTGGGTCACTGTGTTTTTTTCTGGACTTTATTCATTGGATGGACCTCAATGTGATTCCAGTCCAGTTCTGGAGATCCAGAGCCGGGTCTGCAGCCGGATGTCCTGCAGTTTTAACTGATCTGGTCCTGGTTCTGGTCCTGTGATGGATCTGTAGGCTTCCATCATAGCGTTTTGACAGATCTGGTTCTGGTTCTGGTTGTTCAGGTGTGATGGATCCTCAGGTGGATGTTCTGGAGTTCCGGGTTCCTGTGGAGAACAATAAGACTGTGTTTGTGTGGAACATCGATCCGGGTCAAGCTGTGGACCAGATCTATGTGAGTCAGAAGATGAATCATTATATTTTAGAAACATTTTTGCTGGAGTCTTCAAGAGGAACTCTGTAACATTTGACCCTTTTGGTTCTTCTTTGCTGTTTTTGTTCATTTTTCTCTGTGGAACGCCCCCTACAGTTTGAAGTACATATCCACTGTGGTTAACCCCGCTGCCTCCCACCATGTGCATTTGTTTTCAATGAAGCTGATTCTTCTAGACATTGGTCATATAATGAACTACAAACATCTGATAAAACCTAGATTGAACTTATTAAATTCTGTGTGTAGTCATAAAAACACACTCCTGAGGCAGGCAAAGGGTGATCTAGTAAACGAAACAAATGCACACCTATGGGACAAACAACTGGGATTACTAATGTGTATGCTAACATCTGCACTAGCTAGCAAGCATTCAAACATCATTGATAAAATGAGTTCATAAAGGAGGAAACACCGTTGCAACCAATAGAATCAACCAGAGCACAAACCCACAGAGATCCATGGAGTCCAGAGGATTTATCTGAACCAGACTAAGTCCAACAGAACCATGCCAAGTCTGCATCCATTTAGACAACTGGTTCTGTCATCTCTGTCCATTCTGCTAAAGCTGGACCCAGGTAGACTCTGGTCTTGGTCCTGGTTTGGTCACTCCCTCTTTTCTTCTTCCACCATCCTCTGACCACGCCCACCTCTTTCTTTTTGTGGCACTGCCATGGTAAATGCCTGTGAAATGAAGGCTTGGCTTATGTTTATATCTAAGGGCGGGACATTTAGCATCACTATTACAACCAAGATGGTTAATGAAGGTCACACAATGACATCGTTCCCTTAAAATGAGGAGAGTCATCTAAATTCCGAGCTGACCTGAATGCAGCAGCTGTTTGATTCTGTTCTTTTCTGTGACGTCGCTGTTCTGGTTCTAATATTTCATCTTTTTTTGTCCTATCATCTATAAGTCGGACTCTTGACTGTCTCCGTTCTGTCCGTTGGTGCTTTAGTTTCGTCTTGTGTCTTTTTTTCAGTCTGGTCTCTGGTCCGTCTTCTCGGCGTTTGGTCCCGTCTACCTGCTGAAGGTCTGTCCTAACGCCCCCCTGGCTCCGCCTGGTTTCTACGCCCTGGTTAAGTTTTATTCGTGTGTGCAGGCGTCAGAGGCTCAGCGGCGGACGGACGGACGGATGCTGTTCCAGAACACCCCTCTGAAGGTGAGGTCACATGTTCAGGTTCAGGCTCACATGGGACCGGACCGGTCTGTGGTCCAGAGGTCCAGGTAGAACCAGAACTGAACACCTGCTGTGTTCTTTTTCTCTCAGGTGAGACTGAGCTCCAAACAGACGCCTCACTTCCTGTTGAACAACAGCCCACCTCTAAGCCACGCCCGCTGCCTGGAACTGGCCAATCACTGCCTGGGATTCAACGGCTGGACCTCGGATGTTGTCACGGTAAGAAACACCTGAATGCAGGATGTCAGTGTTCCAGCCATGTTGGACCAGTTGGCGTAGATGGAAACACCTGGATAATTATTAAAGACACGTATGTTGACCTCAGATAAAGGAGCTCACCAACGATGAAGAAGAAGAGGAGGGCGGAGTTAGCCGGAGGAGGCTGAGGTTCGGATGTTTGATGGAACTGAACTTCCCTCATCACGGACGCACAACGAGAGGAGCCGCCGTGGTGGAGGACGGCTTCACCTGCACAGGTGAGACTGCGTGACCTGGGGGCAGGTCAGACCGCGTGACCCGGGCTCTGTCTTTGTGTCTCTGTGTTAAAGTGAATCTAAAGTATCACATGTCTGGAGCCGCCATGTTGGATCCTTGTTGTCATAGTAGAATGTGAGGCATGATGGGTAATGGAAGCTGTCAGTCACAAATTTAACCCCTTCCTGACTGAAAACACTGTCCAGGATTTTCTCGAATATGATGGGATTGAAAACCACTCAGACGCTTGAGGTTTTATTTATGTGTGAAGTGTGACCCCCATGACCCCTGTAACCCCTGTGACCCCTGTCTGTCCTCAGGTCCAGAGGTTCTGTTACAGAAACGCTGTAAACTGATGAAACTGGTGAAGGACAAAGCTCTGGTCCAGGCCTTCAGCACAGTACTACTGATACTACTAGGTAATACTACTGATACTAGGAAGTAATACTACTGATACTAAGAGGTAATACCACTGATACTAAGAGGTAATAGTACTGATACTACTAAGTAATAGTACTGATACTAGCAGGTAGTACTACTGGTACTAGCAGGCACTGCTACTGATAGTAGCAGGTAATACTACTGGTACTACTAGGTAATACTACTGATACTAGGAAGTAGTACTACTGATACTAAGAGGTAATACCACTGATACTAAGAGGTAATAGTACTGATACTACTAAGTAATAGTACTGATACTAGCAGGTAGTACTACTGGTACTAGCAGGCACTGCTACTGATAGTAGCAGGTAATACTACTGGTACTACTAGGTAATACTACTGATACTAGGAAGTAGTACTACTGATACTAAGAGGTAATACCACTGATACTAAGAGGTAATAGTACTGATACTACTAGATAATACTACTGGGTAATACTACTGATACTAGTAGGTAATACTACTGATACTAGCAGGTAATACTACTGATACTAAGAGGTAATACTACTGATACTAGTATGTAATAGTACTGATACTAGTAGGTAATAGTACTGATACTACTAGGTAATACTACAGATACTAGGAGGTAATACTACTGATAGATGTAGGTAATAGTAGTGATACTAGTATGTAATAGTACTAGGTAATAGTACTGATATTAGTAAGTAATAGTACTGATACTACTGGGTAATACTACTGATACTACTAGGTAATAGTACTGATACTAGTAGGTAATAGTACTGATACTAGTAGGTTACAGTACTGATACTACTAGGTAATACTACTGATACTATTAGATAATACTACTGATACTAAGAGGTAATACTACTGATAGTTGTAGGCAATAGTACTGATACTAGTAGGTAATAGTACTGATGCTACTAGATAGTAATACTGATAATAGTACTGATATTAGTATGTAATAGTACTGATACTACTAGGTAATACTACTGATACTAGTATGTAATAGTACTGATACTAGTAGGTAATAGTATTGATACTAGTAGGTAATAGTACTGATATTAGTTTGCAATTGTACTGATACTACTAGATAATAGTACTGATACTTCTGTGTCCTTGTAGGGAACAGTAAAGTGATGGTGGAGCTGAAACAGACCTCAGATCAGCTGGAACCAGAACCGAACCAACAGGTTCTTGAGGTAAAAGCCTTTAGTGTGTCAGTGTAAATCTTTAAACCAGTGTAAATCTGGAATAATGGAATCAAGCAGAGTAGTGAGACCAACTGTGCAGCCTATGCTAACAGCATAATGCTATCCACCTGTATGTGATAAATACTATAACCACCTGATCTGTGACTGAATCCATGTGGTGTTTGTGTCTTTGCAGGTCAATGAGTTTTCCTGGGCTGAGTTTCCTCATGATAATGATGATGATGAAGGCTGGCCGTTGGATCTGACGGTTTCCTAAAAACACAGACGCTCACAGGTTTGTGTGGGGCTGAGGCAGAGTTTCATGTGATTGTGTGATTTCCTACAGAACTTGGACGCCTCTTCACTGGTTTATGATCTGATGATGAGCAGGAGGCTTTCAGGTTCACGTCCGAACCTGGAAAATGCCCAACTGTATCTGGTCTTAGTGTTTGGACACTGTTATGTAACATGTTGGTCCAGTTCTCATGTTTGTTAGGGTTTGACTCAGCTGATGCTTGTATCATCAGTGTTTTATTGTCATTAAAGTGTGTTTTATGTATCTGTCAAAGTCAGTTTGATCAATGGAAACTAGACAAATCCAGTTTGTACAAACTAAACCCACTTTCCATCTGTGCTGGTTTGGCCCTGAACGCACCGTCAGGTCCTTCATTCTCTGGTATCATAGATGTCCTTTAATCACCTACAGCCTATAATATGCACAGTCGTACTAATCTCAGAATGCTTTTAAACAGTTTTTTAACTTGTAGACTTTTTTTTCCATCAACTTGATCCATAAACAAAAATACCAAATGTTCAGTAACTGTCATATTTGAACCCTTTAAATACCAGTTTGATTAGTTAAAATCATAAAAAAATCAGTGTCTTTTCATCAAACTAGAATCTAATGGTTACAATGCAGATAATTATTCAACATCTGATCATTTTCATCAGGACTGAAGTTGATCAAAATACTCAACCGAAGAAAGAAAAAATATGAATGTGTGGTTTTATTATATCAGTTTGAAAGAAGTGGACAGTTTTCTCCTCAGTGACTCATGAGTCCTTTTGTTTCCATATTATTCTGATGATTTATTGGAAACATTCAAACTAGAATTCTAAACTGGATGAAAAGGTATGACGGCGTATTAGCGCCCCATTGGAAAATACAAACACTTGTCACTACAAGAATAAAGATGTAATATTTCCAGAATAAAGCCATAATATTATCAGAGTAAAGTTGTAGTTTAAAAAAAAACCTCACAATTTAACGAAAATAATGTCGGACTTTCTTGAGATTAAAGTTGTTATATTTTGAAAGTAAATTTGCAATAGTGTGATAAAAGGTCCCAATTTATAAATTGTAAACTTTAACCCTTGTTGATGACAGTTTCTGGTTCCAGCACTAGCCCTACAGTCGACCACTTAAGTCAGTTCCAAAAGATGAAATTTACTCCAAATTGGTTCAGTTCTTACGACGAAACAAACCCAAACATGTGCGAACTGTCTTCAAAGTCCTTTGACTAATGCTAATGTGTCGATGGTAGGTGGGGCTAATAAGCTCAGTATTTGGCCTTTGTGCATAAACCCCAAATGAAAGTAGAACCTCACAGAATGTTTCAAGTTCTCTATTATGAGACCAGTGGGTACGACTTTATTCTGTTAAATTAGGATACTTTTCCACCTGTTAAATTACGATGTTATTCTGGAAATATGACAACATTATTCTCATAAAATTACAACTTCATTCTGTAAAATTATGACTCTTTTTGTATTCAACTTTACTGTCATAAAATTACAGGTTTTATCTCGATATTCCATCCATCCATTTTCTTCCTCTCATCTGGGACCAGGTCGCGGGGGCAACAGTCTAAGCAGGGCTGCCCAGACTTCCCTCTCCCAGACTCCTCCTCTTTGGGGGAATTCCGAGGCGTTCCCAGTCCAGCCAAGAGACATAGTCTCTCCAGCGTGTCCTAGGTCTTCCCTGAGGCCTCCTCCCAGTGGGACATGCCCAGAACACCTCCCCAGGAAGGCGTCCAGGAGGCATCTGAAACAGATGCCTGATCCACCTCAGCTGGTCCCTCTGGATGTGGAGGAGCAGCGGCTGGACTCCAGCTCCTCCTGGTGACTGAGCTCCTCCCCCTATCCCTAAGGCTGAGCCCAGACACTCTATGGAGGAAACTCATTTCAACCGCTTGTATCCGGGATCTTATCCTTTGGGTCCTGACCCAGAGCTCATGACCATAGGTGAGGGTAGGAACGTAGACTGATGGTAAATTGAGAGCTTCTCGTTTGGGCTCAGCTCCTTCTTCACCACGGCAGACCATTACAATATCCGCATCACTGCCGACGCTGCACTGATCCACCTGTCAATCTGACGCTCCATCTATCCCCCAATGAACAAGACCCACAGATACTTCAACTCCTCCACTTGGGGCAAGGACTCCCCACCGACCCGGAGAGGGCAGACCACCCTTTTCTGGTCCAGAACTATGGCCTGGGATTTGGAGGAGCTGATCCTCATCCACTGGCTTCACACTCGGCTGCAAACCTCCCCAGTGCTGAAGGTCCAGGTTCAGTGAGGCCAACAGGACCACATCATCCACAAAAAGCAGAGATGAAATCCTGTGGCCCCCAAACCGGACCCCCTCCAGCCCCTGGCTGCATCTAGAAATTCTGTCCATAAAGATTATGAACAGAACCAGTGCCAAAGGGCAGCCCTGCTGGAGTCCAACATGCACCTGGAACAGGTCTGACTTACTGCCGGCAAAGAGAACCAGACTCCTGCTTCGGTCAAACAGGGACCGGACTGCCCTGAACAGAGGGCCCTGGACCCCATACTCCCTAAGTACCCCCCACAGGATACCACGAGGGACATGGTCTAATGCCTTCTCCAAGTCCACAAAACACATGTGGACTGGTTGGGTGAACTCTCATTATCTCAGTATTTTATGACTTTATTCTTGTAGTGACAAGTGATGTTATTTTCTTATGTGGGTCTAATATGCCGTCATAAAGAGGAAAACTCAAATGTCCATTTGGACGCACAAGGGTCAACAATTGACAATGGGCTGGAATGGAATCCTTGGTAAAAGGACGTAAAACTGCAGTATTTTGGACCCAGTGTGAGATTCGTGTATGTAGATATGGAATGGACTCATTCTTATGTTTTTGTGCAGTTTTGACTTTGTGAGATTTAAATGTAGAGCTGCCACTAACCACTAATTTTCTAACGACTAATCTTTCGACAGATTTTTTGATTAGTTGACTAATCTAGATAGATAGATAGATAGATTTACTTTATTAATCCCCACAGGGAAATTCAAAGTATGGTCTGAAGTACGGAATAACTAATTAAAAAACTAGAAAAGCAGATCAGCCCCCCCCCCAATCACCACCAAAATGTAATAATTTGTTCCTTGAGCCAGTATCAACATTTCCTGAAAATCCTTCTGTAACTTTTTGAGTTATCTTGTGAACAGATAGACAAACAAGCGAACAAACGGACAAACCCCAATGAATTGAGTTAAGAATCAAGTGTTTCTTATTTTGTTGTCCATTTTAGTGGACGAGGGGGGGACTTAAGGTCATACCCGTGGCTTGTCTCTAGCAGTGGTCACTGGGAGATCCTGTTCCTACTGCATTTGAAACGGGAGAGACCAAAACAAGAAAGGCGGTCAATAGTAAAACATGTTGACTAAAAAAATTGCCATTGACTAATTTTCATGGTCAATTATGTCGACTAATCGCAGCAGCACTAATTAAATGATGTAACATATGAGGTGTAAGAATATTGAATTAGTTGAATAGATTAAATTGTCCAATCCAGCGTGGGTCCATGTCAAAGGTCTGGACTAGAGATGGAACCATTACCAGTACAATGATAAACTGTGGTAAAGTACCTGTTGGTTCTTATTACAGTTTAAATTCTAATGATCATTAAACTGTGTTTAATT
>JAPQRP010000029.1:26394663-26409518 GCA_037367295.1 Apogon hyalosoma | reverse complement strand
GGAAACACTAGTTGGCATTTTACACCTTTTTTTTTTTTGCCATTTCACAGTCCAAACAATTACAAACAAAGAAAACAATCCTTAGTTGTAGTCCTACCATTCTGTTAATTTCCAAAAATATAGTGTACTAACAGTATATAGTGCACATAACTATACATTTTTTTACATTTTAGATTTTCCATTTTAATGAACATATGATCATAAACACAACAATATAACACTCCAAACAAACAAAAAACCCTTCTAACCCTAGGGGAAATTCTTATAATATTATTAAATTATCTGTGGATATTAATCTTATATAGCACATGCACCTGATTGATTACTTCCTCTTGACTCCAGATTGTGGACCCCCTGGCCCGAGGACGAGCTTTCCGAATGGTGGAGGAGGTGGATGGATACAGCGTGCCTCAGACTCCCATCACCCCAGGAGCCGCTTCCCTCTGCTCCTTCACCAGCTCCCGCTCAGGTCTTAACCGGCTGCCCCGTCGACGCAAGAGGGAGTCTGTGGCCAAGATGAGCTTCAGGGCAGCAGCAGCACTGGTCAAAGTAAGACTGAGGGATGAAAGAGGCTGAGAATAAGAGCAAAATGTCACATTCGTCTGTTCCCGCTCACTGAATGTAAGGGTTCAAGGGACATCAAACTACTCACAATGATGCAATATATGCACAGATGAATGGAGTAGTGTCTTGCCAATTTATTTATTTATTTATTTTTTTTACATATATCTCAACCTATATTGTTTTAAATGTTTAGATATTGAAAATACATACATTTTGTAAACAAGAATCAGAATCCCTTCTTCAGTTACTCTATTTTTGCCTTCATTCTTTTTCTTTTTCTTTGTATTTCTTCCAATTTAACCAATACCACTGAAATTACAGATAAGTACGTAATTATAAATTTTGACGACGCAAATTCTAAAACACCGTTTATAATCAGTTTTTTTCATTTATTTGTGAAATTTCATATTCATCGACATATTTTTTTAACTTTATTATTTAGTAATATTTATTTGAATTCTTTATCCCTGATAAACTAAAAAAAAGCAACAAAATCCAATAGTATGAACCCAGATTTTTAACAAAAAATTTGAATTTATTACATCCCCTTTCAATAATTGTGCTGTCTTTTTTATATTTTTTTGAATTGTCTATTGTCTCTTGCCTGTAATTTTTTTATTGTATTATTGTGGTTCTTTAAAAAAAACCAAAAGGCTAATCACTGTATTTGCATGTACTTATAATGTTTGTAAGGACGTGTATATGCGTTTCTCAGGGACGGTCATTTCGGGAAAGTACTCTAAGACGGGCCCAAAGACGCAGCTTCACACCTGCCAGCTTCATGGAGGAGGATGTGGTCGACTTTCCTGATGAACTGGACACATCCTTCTTTGCCAGAGTAAGTCAGTCTACATTTATTTATGAATAAATATCTAATAACTTGTGTTCAGGTACACATTATACCAGAATACTGGCTCTTTACTAGTCATAAAACACTTTATGCCAAATGATCATATTCTTCAACTACTAGACCACTTTTCCTTCAATAACCTCCTAAATGAAACCTATTGATAATACACTGTATGGACAAAAAAAATTGGGTCACCTCACACTTACCATTTCTATTGATTTGAAATCACAAAAATGTCAGTTGATGTCAATAATTATCATGTTACATGTCAAATCAATATATGTTTTAAGCTAAAGGGCTGATTTTTCTTTCTGAGTGAGAGTTGAAGAAGAAAGACAATTATTTATGGTTTAATGATAATTAAAAAAAAATCAACATTCAGTAAAATTAATTAAAAGCAAACTCTGAAGCATTTTGTAACTGTTTCAAATACAATATGAAAACAAAAATTTATAAAGACAGGAAATAAATGTAATTGTAATTATATTTATCACAAAATAACAATGTTACAAATGAAAGACCTGAATACTTTTGTCCATATAGTGGAAGTAAGTTGTTTTACACATTTTATGACATTAATATATTTTGCTGAAGTACTATTAGTAATATTAGTTTTTAAATGACTACAAACTATGTTTGTCTAACTCAGAGTTTGGTCCTCATTATTAAATTTCATGTAATTTATCACTAATAACACACAATAGACCTTATTTATTAAGTTCAATAAGGTAACATGACTTTTATTGTAGTATTGTCGTCATGTAAAGTTGGTACTGAGCAAAGCACATTAAGATTCAGGTTCCTGTGCAGCTTCCTTGTACTATATATTATCAATAAGCAGTAAATCGGAGGTAATTGAGAGAGAAAGTGTTAGATGCAGAATAAGATGACAATACCTGCTTTATAATGTCTCATGAACAGTCTGTATGTGTGTCTATATAAAGTCTCACCTAATGATTATTTTCATAAAACAGATCATTTTTGCATGTCTCTCCTGTAGGACATTCTGATGCAGGAGGAGTTGTCCACATATGCAGATGAGGTGTTCGAGTCACCGTCGGAGGCGGCCATGAAGGACGCAGAGCCCAGCAACAAGAAGGATGAGACGGAGCTGACAGGCAGCGCCCTGGATAAAACTGAACTGGAAAGAAGTCACCTCATGCTGTGAGTGGAGGGAAAGTGAAATGTAACCACAGTATTAAACATTTAGGCAGCTCATATGAATACTGATACAAAGAGTAATTATAAACATTAGATTAGATTAGATTAGATTAGATTAGATTAGATTAGATTAGATTAGATTAGATTAGATTGATCCCACATTGGGGAAATTCAACGGTCAAAGCAGCAACAGAATAAAGTGCACAAAAAAGTGAAAAAAGTGTACATGCATAAAGATTGCGCAAAATACAAGATAATAATAATAGTAATAAAAACTATACAGACTGTATACATATTTGCAACAGAGTGGAAATTGCAAAATGTCAGATAGTAGAGATGAAACACATACAGGACTAATGTATATTAGTGGAAATTATATGTAATTTACATGAAAATAAATAAATTGCAGAATCATAAAATATGAAATCTAATAATCAAAGTCAATTTGAATCTGAATCAAGTAACACATCAATAGCCAGATGAGCCCAATTCTCAATCATTATGTTAAATGCATCCAGTGGGATCAGATCATGTTTAAGGTCATTTTATATGTAAAGCAAGAAAACTGCTTCATTAAACACATATTTGTTCCAGCTCACTACAGGTATAAGTATGAAAAAAAAAAAACAGAACAAACTACATGTAGTTTTATGATAGCTGTAGATGTCTTTGTAAGATGCAAACAGAAAAAACTATTTACTTAAGAGTAACAATATTTCTTAAAGCTGTATGAGCTTAAATCAGGGGAAAATGCCAAAAGACTGAATAGAAAAATAGATTAACCTAAAGCTGTTTTATGTGAGGTTATGAAATGGACAGGGAGTTGGGCAGAACCTGATCAGTGAGTGGTAATTACAGTTGTCAATCACATATTTAACCCCGCCTACATCAGAGTACATTTTTTCCAGCCTAAATCAGAGTTAAAGAAGAAATGCAGACCATTTCACACCAGCTGTTGAAATGTAATTATGGAAGTTTTGCACAGTGATGCTAAAAAAATCAAGCCCTGCAGCTTTAAGATGAGCAAGACAGACTTGAAGCTGAGTATACAACAAGTACTGAACCTCAGTGCGTCACAGTAAACAGCATCCAGAGTATGTAAACTGAGGAGTTCCACATATGTAGTCATATTCCACAACAAACATCACGATAGTGGCAAAGGCGGCTCTTTTTGGAGTCACAGAATAAGCATGATTTGACTATGAAATAAAATGCAGCTTTTAGCATAATTTCAAAATAAAGCAGTGTCAATATACTCTTCCCAAAATGAGGCAATGAAAAAAGGATGAAGGGTCAAAACACAGTAACGCCCCGTCAGAGAGCGAACTTTAATTGATTTCCATTCCAACATTTATTTCAATATAAAGTAGCTCTTTGTTTTGGATAATTCCTTAAGGTCCAACTAAAACAAAAATTAATTTAAAAGTAAAAATGTGGAGTTGCCTTTTGTACTGGAATATCCAAATGCTTAATGCACATGTTCCCTGTTGGGCTCCTTCATTTTTTTTAAAAAATTATTTTATTTTATTTTTGTATTATGATTATAAATACTACTATGTGTGTATACTTTTATATGCAATTATGCATAATTTTCTTTGTCTTATTTCCTAGAAGTGTGGTTGGTTATGTGTAGAAGCTTGTTAATATCATTATTATTATTGTCTGTTTACTTACTTATTTACTTTATTTATATTACTCTTTTTTTTCTCTTTCTTTTTCTTCCTTTCAGTGAGCATTAATGCTACCCTTTTTCTTAAAAAAAAAAAGGGGGAACAGTGTACTTTGTACCAATGATGTCCTGTATAATATCCTTTGAGACTGTTCTTGTGGATCATTTAGTTTAGTTTTATTTCGAGCACATAAAATCATCAGATAACAAAAAACTATACAGCATGGTCAAACAAAATTTTTGGCACTCGAAAAGGAGTGGGAAGAAGTATAACTTATAGGCTCCCACCCCCTTTTTACAAACTAATTATTAAATCAATTCTGCTTCCTTTGCTTTATTAACAACCTTTTTTCTGTATATTTTCCAATAACACAAAGCATCCATACAAACCAACAACATTTGCACAATCAGATTTGCATAATCAACCGTTTTTAATAAAAACTATGATATTTATATGCACTTTAAATATTTACTACAAATACAGTGTTTAATAGATGTGATAATATCTCCTAATCATGATGGTCTGTATTAATTTAGCAACACTAATCTGTCAAATTGCTTCTAAAATGTCCTGTCAGAGAGATTTCGAATACCGTGTTTTGACCCTGAACCAATCTGACAAAAATATCACCTTTACTGCTCTCTTAGGTACACATAAAATCAGTCAACAAAAGAGAAACACCTTCATCATTAATTCATCTTCTCTGTTAACACCGGCAGGCCTCTGGAGCGAGGGTGGAGAAAAGCCAAAGAAGGAACCCCAGGGCCTCCGAAGGTGCCCTTACGGCAGGAGGTGGTGAGTGTTAATGGACAGCGTCGGGGGCAGAGGATCGTTGTACCTGTCAAGAAGCTTTTCGCCCGAGAGAAGAGGCCTTATGGGCTGGGCATGGTGGGAAAACTCACCAACCGCACCTACCGCAAGCGCATTGACAGCTATGTCAAGAGGCAGATCGAGGACATGGATGACCATAGGTACCGCTGTGTGCTTTACTCACTAATAAGCACTTTCCCTTTTGCATCAATCTGATACTGATACTGAAGGATGAGGAGCGCTGCTGTTCTTGTATTAACATATACTCTTGTGTTTTAGGCCTTTTTTTACGTACTGGATCACCTCTGTCCATTTACTTATCACTATCTTGGCTGTATGCATCTATGGTTTTGCACCAGTGGGTTTCTCCCAGCATGAGACTGTTGATTCTGTAAGTTATGAGCATCTTCGGTCATAATTTCATCTGAATAGAATGAGTTTACTCTTGACTGCACTCTGCTCTGACTGTTCCTTTGGTGTTGTCTGTATTTAGGTTTTAAGAAACAAAGGGGTGTATGAAAATGTCAAGTTTGTGCAGCAGGAGAACTTTTGGATAGGGCCGAGTTCGGTGAGTGCATCTCTTTTACTTTCCTGAAGTATTATTATTACCCCGCCCCCTGAAGGGGAGGCAAGGGGTATTGTTTTTGGTTTGTTTGTTTCTTTGTTTGTTAACACTCTAGCAACAAAACTATTGTTTGAATTCACACCAAATTGGGTTTATAGATTGCCAGTGACCCAGAATAGATGTGGTTACCTTTTGGGAAAAGTAGGTCAAAGTTAACATTTTTTATGAATTTTTTTAAAATCTTTTTTTTTTTCCCCATTTACTTATAATGGGCCAAATTTCAAATCCGTATAAAAACGTCAATTTCAACTCAATTTACTTAAAACATTGCAGAGATATAGAGATTAATTTTAGTCGTCACTCAGCTAAATATATAAGTGATAGCTTGTTTTTGAAATTTTTTGTTAATTTTTAAAATCTTTTTCTTTTCCTATTTACTTATAAAGGACAAAATTTCAAATGTCTATAAAAACATCAATTTTGTTTCAATTTATTTCAAACTTGGCACATATATAATTTTTATATTTAACAAATATTGAATATGGATGAAAGAGTGGAGAGTTGATGCTAAAATAAGCTACAGTACATGTGAGGGGCAGGGTTTGTTGTGCCTGACACCACTCATTATTATTATGTCTCCCATCTCATATTTTAGTCTAGCTTTTCATTTGATGCTATTATGGTTTGATTGATTCTTACAGTCATTTCACAATAAAAAGTAGAACATCTGAGTGCGTGTTAAAAATGTCAGATTTTCTATGCACGTCTTTCTGTCCTTCATAGGAAGCTCTAATCCACTTGGGGGCCAAATACTCTCCATGCATGCGTCAGGACAAGCAGGTGCATGATCTTATCAGGGTAAAGAGAGCTATCGAACGCGACTCGGCCTGCTGTGTGCGTAATGATCGCTCAGGCTGTGTCCAAACCTCAGAGGAAGAGTGCTCGGTGTGTATATCTCCAAACTAAGCTCCTCATGTTGGTGTTTGTTAACCTTTCTAATTCAGTAACAGATTAAATATGTGGACTCTTCTAATCTCCTCTTGTACTCTTGTGTGTAGAGTACTCTAGCTGTGTGGGTAAAGTGGCCGAGGCATTCCAGCACTCCACAGTTAAACGGTAAAGACAGACAGTACGGCTCTGTGTGCCATCAGGATCCCAGGTAAAGTACCCTTAGGAGCTCACAGTGCGGATCACTTATATGAAGAATGTCATTTGTGTGTCAGATTTATAAGGATTTTCTCTGCTTGCAGAATTTGTCTAGAGCCCGCTTCAGTATCACCTCATGAATGGCCAGATGACATCACCAAATGGCCAGTGAGTGCAGTGTGTCTAAGCACAGCCAATACCACGTTTTGTTTATAAAAGCAGTTATTAAAAGTATTGTACAAATCCATCATAACAGGTAATGTGCTGTGACTTAAATGATCAAGAGTCACTGATTAAAACTGTATTTGAAGGGAGATTTTATATGTGGCTATTTAGACAAAGATCAGAGTAGAGCTGCACAATATATCGTTTGAGCATCGGCGTCGCGATGTACGTGTGCGCAGTAGTCGTATCGCAGGTCCTGCGACGTAGGAGGCAAATGAAATCAACGTGTTCTCATCTAATTTCAACCTGGGTACCTGACACACACTGCGCACAGCGATCCACCGATCACAATCGTTCTTAATCAGTTTGCCAAAGCAGACCACGCCCCTGCACACGGAGTGAGTCGCAGGTAACAACATTGAAAAATGAGCAACGAACAAGAGAAAATCACCAAAAATGAAGGTTTGGTGCCAAAAAGAAAAGCAATGTCAGTAATCTTGAATTATTTTGGCTACAAGAAGGATGAAACTGAAACTTGTGTTCTGTGTCGACAGTGCCTTAATGCACCTGTTGCCACAAGAGGAAACGCAACTAATTTGTTTGACCATTTACGTCAGCGCCACACAGCCAATGTATCCTCCTGGGTAGTTTTTCATATCACAATATATATTGTAGGGTTAAAAAAAGTTGCAGTGTCAGTTTTTTCCAATATCATGCAGCCCCAGATCAGAGTCAGTCTAACTTAACATTCAGTTTAGTTTAGTTTAGTTTAGTTTAGTTGTTTCAAACTTTGAAGTAAAAAAAACCCCAAAACAATAAAAGATCACTTACATATGCACCCATCAATGGTCATTAATCACAGAATAGTAACGAAATACAATAAATCTAACATAATTGTATTTGTTTTAACACAAGTTTATTTGTCTCAAACTTTGAAGTAAAAAACAAAACAAAACAATAAAAGATCACTCACATACGCACCCATCAAAGGTCATTAATCACAGTAAGTAACAAAATACAATAAATGTAACATGAATATACATATTTATGAACTCATAAAATACAGTTTGAGAGGGGACAGAAAGAAGCCAAAGCTTTTCTAGTCCTGCCCCTTCCTTACTTTCAGTGTCAGATTCTTAACCAAATAAATTTCGTTCATCAGCTATCACGTCAAAATGGATAACAATAAATGACTTGTCATAGCACTTTTGTATTGGTTGTATTGTTGATTACTTTCATTAACTGTAATTGTTAAAAATACAAAAACATACACATAAAAATCTTAACTTTTATACCATATTGTTACATTATCATCATAATAAAAGGGTACTTTTTAAATAGCCATCTCAATGTGCAATAATTTTTTATCACAAGTGCAGAGAGATTTCATTACATATTACATTAAGGATGTTTATTAGAATAGAATAGAATAGAATAGAATAGAATAGAATAGAATAGAATGTTATTGTCACAATAGAAAATAAAAGTATACATTAAAAAAATATATAGTGTAACTTCATTAAACTTTAGTAAAATCCAATCAAAAATAGTTAGATTAAGTACTGTGCAAATCCAGCATACATAAATAGACAATGATAAATAGACAAAACAACAATAAAGACTATATATAAAAATGTGCAATGATGTAAAGTGCATGAAGAAATCTAATGGTGTATGCTCCACACTGTTTGCTGCTTTTACCATCGTTAACATCCTCACAGACAGGATAGTACATCAGAAAATAAGCTCCTTTTCAGTTTCAATTAGCTCACACAGCACAAAAAGGATCTTATTTCTGCAGGTCTCTGTGACTGATGATTATGTTCATTAGAGTTAATTCAATAGTGATTTTAAAGGTCAGTATTGTTCCTGTGTGTGAAACAGAAAAAAGCCAGTAATGGATTCATCAGCAGATATAATTTCCCTTTTCCTGTTCCTGAAAAAATTCACATGACTTCGTTAGAAACTTGATGAACTGAATCTGAACTTGAACTGAACTGAGTGAAGCTGAAATGAACTTCAGAAATAAAATGTGATAAATCTAATATGTATATGTAAGATGAATTGGAAAATAAATTATATACATATGGGTTGGTAATGTTTTCAAGGTATATCATTAAATATATACACAGGGGCTGGGGCATCATAAAGGGGGGGTAAACATGACAAATTCATGGGACCCAGCATTCCCAGGAGCCCAGAAATTATCCAGGGAAAACCTGTGAGGCAATAAAGCACAGACACTCCAGGGAAGAAGACAGTTCTAAATAAGGTATCAATTAGTGAAATAGGACTATTTAAAACGGACTAAATCTTTTTCCTGTTTTTAAATTTTTTCCCCACTGCATTTTTTTCCCCTGGGTTTTTATTTTCCCCCACTATATTTTTTCATGGGTTTTTTTTTTCCCCTTTAAATTTTTTTCATGGGTTTTTTCCCCACTACTTTTTTCCTGGGTTTTTTTCCCCCTTTAAATTTTTTTCCTGTTTTTTTCCCCACTACTTTTTTCCTGTTTTTTCCTCTAATTTTTTTCCCCTGTTCTTTTTCCCTACTACATTTTTTCCTGTTTTTTTTTTTCCCCACAAAATTTTTTAGTCCCCCCCCCCTTAATTTTTTTTCCTGGGTTTTTTCCCACTAAATTGTTTTCTAGTTTTTTCCCCCACTAAATCTTTTTACGGTTTTGATTTCTCCTGTTGCCAATTTGCACATACATTTCCTTTCACTTACAGTCCTTGGGGAGCCTGGGGTAGGCTCACCAGTCCCCTAAGATGGATTTGTGTGCTGTGTATGTTTTTTGTTTTCAGTTAAATCACTTATTTTCCTTTTTGCATGTAGTGCAACGATCACGGTGTGGTTTGGGGGGCTGCTGGACCCGTATGTAGATTTATGTATTAGATAAATCTCAGACTGCACACTGGTGAATTGGTGGAAATGATCATTCAGAAGTAACAGTCCTTCACTAAGACACATGGGTTATATGGCTAAAAGTAGACCACATTTTGGCAGTTTTTTTCATGTAGTACACTATCTGACCCATTTCAGCAAAAACTGTATTTCAAAGAAATCCAAATACTACTAATACCTGCAGCAATGTTAAAATGCTTCCTTAAATAGTCCTGCATAAAAAATGAAGAACAATGAATTGAAATATTGAAGTAGAAGTACTTGTCAAACAAAAGATGGACGGACTGTTCAATTAATAAAAATGGTCTATGATTTTTGGGAAATAATCTGCCTCAATAATAATAATAATAATAATAATAATAATAATAATAATAATAATAATATCCTGCATACTTTAACAAGATCAACTGGAAACAAAGTGGTGGTTACCTAATGTTTTCAATATTCATGGTAAAGTGTTATTACAAATCTGCATAGGCCTATGCACATCTTATATAATATTTTTTTAATAGATCATGCATTGCAATCTGAAAATTTTTGACCCAATGATGTATCGTAACCTAAAGCCAACGTGCATTTTTTACTTAATTTTTCCTGATTTGTGATCCAAATTGAAGTAAAGTTTTGCTTTTTATTCTGGGACTATTTTGCTTGTAGACAGTGTTATTTGTCTAAATGATCAGCACATTTATTTGTCTGTCATTAATACTAACCCACATGGATAGTAACACTTAAGATGATACATTAGATGTGTGCATATTTTTCTTATGACTGCTGTCGACCTGCTCTCATTTTCAGATTTGTACCAGGTACAACACAGGGAACCACACCAACCTGCCTCATATAGACTGTACCATCACAGGCCGACCGTGCTGCATTGGAACCAAAGGGAGGTCAGTGAACTGGTGAAAAACATTTAGTCTGACACATTTAGAATGAACACTTTACTAATTTGCTACTTTTATCCTCTAAGGTGTGAAATTACATCCCGAGAATATTGTGACTTCATGAAGGGCTACTTTCATGAGGAAGCTACTCTCTGCTCTCAAGTAAGAAACATGACAATATTTTTGTTTAGAAAATGTAATGATGAAAATGTAAAGTTGTTCTTCAAGAATATGGAGGGAATATTGCTGGAAAAATATAATTCGATTTTTCATAACTCCTAAAATTACAGCTAAATATGTGTCCAGATTTCAACCTTGTTGGAGAGAATATTTTGGTTATGTCCTAAATGTGCATAATTTTGGGATAATGTATATTCAACAATTGTGAAGATATTAGGTTATCCAATCCCTAAAACATGTTTGGTGATGCATTTTGGATGAGTTATTGGTAATAATGTAATAGAAAATGATAGATATCTGTTTAAAATACTAATAGCAGCCTGTAAAAAGGCTATTACCAAAAAAAAAACGGTGCAGATTAGAACCACCTACAACTAATGACTGGTTACAAATTGTGACTGGAATATTTGAGGTGGAGATTCTGACCCACAGATTGAAGACTCAAGCAGTGTACTATTATGATAAATAGGAGAAATGGACAATTTTCATTTCAACATCACATTACTAAAAATCGGTTGTTAGTCACAAAGGTTTTTTATGGTCAGTGTATTCCAAGTGTTCCCTATGTTTGTAATGTACAGAAATCAAACAATAAAAATAAAGTAACAAAAAAAAAAGAAAAAAGAAAATGTGATGTTGTGTCTCTGATGTAGCCATGGCAACAACACTTGTGTAGATATTGTTTGTGATTTTTTTCTATATGATAAATAGTATGAGTCATATTTTCCTGTTGGTGTCTTGTTGACTCTTTCATTGACTGATGATGAGCATTAAGCAGTAATAATATGCTTTCCACAGGTGCATTGCATGGATGACGTATGTGGACTGCTTCCTTTCCTCAACCCTGAGATCCCAGATCAGTTTTACAGGCTCTGGCTCTCACTTTTCCTCCATGCTGGGTAAGTTGGGAGCTGTCCATATTTTTGCAAATGTTATAAATAATAAGCAGCCTGGGTGTGAATCATTTCATGCAGTATATATAGAGTATTTTGTTGTCTTGAATTTGTTTTTGTGGTTTTAGATTCCTCAAAGGGAAATGCTACATTCATGAACTACTTTCCACCAAAATACTTCAAGTACAAAGCAAATACTGGTCCCCAGAAGACTTAATTTAGCAGAAGAGGGCTTGTTTTTGCACCAAACACAAGATATGTTGTTTTTGTCAACTGTTGTGGCCATCCTAAAAATCTAAAAGACAAGGTCAGTGCGCTCAAGGATACTGTTTATGCCCAGTGTTGGCAAACAGGATTATTAAAAGATCAGAATCACAGTCGGATTTATTAGCTGGATATTGTTACACAGAGTAAGAATATCTCCGTATTTTAGCTGCAACAACCAAAGATCAACAGATTTATTAAAAATTATACAAAGATGAACGATTGCTGTACTTCACAGATACTTGGTGATGAACACGTTTGTCAATCTCATATGCTCTGTGTAAGGCTGGCAGCCAGGCTTTGGTGCACTTTAGATCCGTCAGTCAGTCAGCACAAAGAGCTGACCTTACGGTTAAGAAGAGCAGTGCTTCATCTTCCCACTGTCTGTTATCTGTCTCGTGGGTAATTAAAGAAAGTGCCCTCACTGCGTGAACTCATTAAGCTTCAATGAGATAGAGAGTGATTTTGTTGATGGGTAAAGTCCTCCCCGGTTGGCTGAGGGGTTTGCCCCTCTTACACAGAGGGATTATCTTTCCAACACGTGAAGGTTTTTACCCAGGTGCACACACACACACACACACACACACACACACACACACACACACACACACACACACACATACGCCCCATACGCATACATGAACAGTGTGTGTCTGTGTCTGCCTTCCCAGAATCCTTCACTGCCTGGTGTCGGTGGCATTCCAGATGACCATCCTGAGGGACCTGGAGAAGCTGGCAGGGTGGCTACGAATTTCAATCATTTACATCCTCAGTGGCATCACTGGCAACTTGGCCTCAGCCATATTCCTGCCCTACAGAGCAGAGGTGATCACTGGTCAAACACTTAATGTCACAGTACCAGCTCTTTAAAGGGGTCATATTTTGCTAAACCCACTTTTATCAGTCTTTAGTTATTTATTTGTGTATTTGGACCCTAATAGTTCACATAGTTTGAATCTGAACCCTCCAGGTGCTGCAAAGTTATCTTTATATTCATTGTGGCAAACATCGAGTGGATTTCTACAACAAAGTTTTAATTCCTGCTTAATTTGTTATATCTATAACTAGTTACGTCACGACATTTGCACATATAAGGTCCAGACTTCCGACAAACATTTCTCAGAATATGTCCTAATTATTTGTCAGCAGCAGCGACTGAAGTAAAAACTGAAAATATGTCCAAACTTCGAGCCGATTACCTAAAATGTTCAGTTGAACAAGATAGTGCAGCACGGTCAACAACCTGGAGGGGGTGGGGCCTGAAGTGGCTCATGCATTTAAAGGGCCAGCGCTCAAAACCACCTTTCTGGTGTCATTACTCAGAAATAGGGTTGAAGATGGACCTGTGGAGTTGAATGAATGAAGAATTCAGACCTAAGCAGAGCATTTACAGTTTATGTAGACCACAGGGAAATGTCTGAAAATGAAGAATTCCATTTAAAAGAGAAAAATATCACTCCTTTAAATGTAGCCAGAGAAGGTTATGTCCACACAGTATTACAAATTAAAACAGATTTTCTATAAATGTCCAATGCTAGCTCATTGTTGTCATGGAAGATTTCTAGCACTCTGAACACAGTTTGAATGAATACACAGAAATCACTGAATCTGGGTCAAAGCAAGTATATTTTTACAAATAAGAGGCAAAAGAACACACTTCCAGATGCCGCTTGCTGTCGTCTGTCAAGTGTTGAAGTGTGATGTTTTTTTAAGCCTTTGACAAAAGCACTAAGTCAATAACAGGAAAGGTCGATTGTTCTATAAGTTGCCGGTTTAAGTTACGTTTTACTTTTTATTTCCATGTCAAATGCCATCAGTCTTTATAGTGAAATCTAATGACAAGGAAATTGCAAAAATGTTAAGGTTCTGAATTTAACAAACCACCTGTGGAGATAAATATACTCGAACTGTAACGGATGATGCATGCGTATATGAGACATAAAACCATCCACTTGCGTAACAATCGACCTTTCCTGTTACTGACTTTGTGCTTTTGTTAAATGTTTAAAAACCATCGCACTTTAACACTTGACAGATGACAGCAAGCAGCATCTGGAAGTATGGTTTGTGTCATATTTGTAGAAACATAGAAAGAATAAACAAGAATTGAATATAAAATGTATATGTAAGTCTGCCGCTGCTATTGTAAATAAACTTACATATACACTTTATATTCTATTCTATTAAAGTTCATCCTTTATACCACCTATTTACTCTGTCCATTTTTACCTCATTTAAAAAAAATTGCACTGCTTTTAAATAATAAGGTGAGAGAGAAACAATATCTCATTTCTCTTTATGTCCTGTGCATCTAGTGAATTGACAAAATAAAAACCTTTGAATATACTTGCGTTAACCCCGATTCAGTGATTTCATTCAAACTGTGTCCGCAGAGCTAGAAATCTTCTATGACACATTTCTTAAAGTTAGCTCACTTCCCCCTGCAGATGAGTCTAAATATCCCCAATGCCTCAGAATGGATTATAGTTTGTTGGGTTCAACTAACTCATATAATTTCAAATTATTCCCTGCAAAATAAATCCATACCTTTCACTCTTTGGACCTCCCTAACATGTAATATGTGTGATTTTTTTTCATTTCATGTTGGTTATGTTAGTGAAAGTGTCGGTTGTGTACACAAATTATTCAATTTGACTGATTTACACATAAAAATTAAGAATAAAATGTAATTATAGCCTATGTGTAGTAATTTATAACTAGGTAGGGTCTCAACTAGGGATGGCCACGGGTGCCTTAAAGGTGTGTGTGTGTGTGTGCGTGTGTGTGTGTGTGTGTGT